>PVJC01028408.1:0-22588 GCA_004026665.1 Murina feae
GCGGGGGGGATCTTGGCCTTCAAGGACCTGCCTCTGGGTAGGGGGGGGTACATGAACCCCCTCACTGTCTGCACCCTGCTGACCACCACCCTTCAACCCCACCTGCCCGCCGGGCAGCGTCTCTTTCTGTACGTTCCTGGCGCACGAGTACCCAGACCTGGTGCATAAGGTCATCATGATCAACGGCGGGGGCCCCACGGCCCTGGAGCCCAGCTTCTGCTCCATCTTCAACATGCCCACGTGTGTCCTGCACTGCCTGTCGCCCTGCCTGGCTTGGAGCTTCCTCAAGTGAGTGACCCCAGCCCTGGCCGACCCCGGCACCTCCCTGAGTTGTGTGGAAGGGGAGACTGTAATGGCTTGGGCTGGCGTGGGGGGCACCCTTGGTGGGCCAGTGGCACAAGGACTCCAACAGTGCGTCCCTACCACCAGGGCCGGCTTCGCCCGCCAAGGGGCCAAAGAGAAGCAGCTCCTGAAGGACGGCAACGCGTTCAACGTGTCGTCCTTCGTGCTCCGAGCCATGATGAGTGGCCAGTACTGGCCCGAGGGCGACGAGGTCTACCACGCTGAGCTTACTGTGCCTGTCCTGCTCGTCCATGGCATGCATGACAAGTTTGTTCCGGTGGAAGAAGACCAGCGCATGGCTGAGGTAGGGGCTCAGCGCGTTGGCCCCTGTACCCCTAAACCCCCTTGTGTAACCCAGGGAGACTCGGCCATGTTTTTCAGCCCCAGGGACGTGGGAGCTTAGAGAGAGAAATCCAGAAAGTAGGGCTGCCCTGCCCAGCTTTTAGGATTATGCACATAAAAAGGCGCTCTTTTTTACTTTTTAAATACATTTTATTGAATTTTTTACAGAAAGGAAGGGAGAGGGATAGAGAGTTAGAAACATCGATGGGAGAGAAACATCGGTCAGCTGCCTCCTGCACACTCCCCACTGGGGATGTGCCTGCAACCAAAGTACATACATGCCTTTGACCGGAATCGAACCTGGGACCCTTCGGTCCGCAGGCCGACGCTCTATCCTGAGCCAAATGGGTCAGGGCGAAAGGTGCTCTTTACCTGGGATCCGTGTAAGTGACCAGTGAGTGGGGTGGGCTACAAATCCTGGGAGAGCGGGCCAGGAGGAATTTAGATCAGAGGTTGCCAAAATGGGGTGTTAGGATCCTTAGCGCTTGGCATAGCTCTGGACCAGCAGTTCTTAGCCGGCGAGGATTCTGCTCCCTTCCCCCAGCCCCAAGGGGAACTTGGAAATGCCTGCAGACTTTTTTGGTTGTTGCATTGGGGGTGGAGAGATGGGGAGGTGCTATTGGCGTCTGCTGGTAGACGCCAGGAATGCTGCTGAACACCCTGCGAAGGAAAATCGGCTTCAAATGTCAGCAGTGCTAGGGCTGAGAAATCCTGAGTTGGGCTCCAGCTGGGTGATGGGCTACCCTCCAGCTCCCGCTTGGATGCAAGTGCAGCAACGAGGTAGACTCCAGCAGGGCCTTCCCAATGCTGTAGGCCACGGGTGGTTAGCGAGGAGACCCAGAGCCTTTGTCCTCTCCAGATCCTGCTCCTGGCCTTCCTGAAACTCATCGATGAAGGCAGCCACATGGTGATGCTGGAGTGTCCCGAGACGGTCAACACACTGCTCCATGAATTTCTGCTCTGGGAGCCCGAGCCCCCGCCTAGTGCCCTGACTGTGCCTCCCGAGAAGAAGTAGCTGCTGGACCGGCAGGGCACTGAGGAAGAAGAGCAGGAGGCTTCTCGGCTGGGTCTGCAGCCAGGATAGCTGGGCAGGCCGGTAGCCGTCGTGGGCGGGGTCAGCCTAGGGAGATGCCCCTAGGCTGGCTGGGCTGGGCATTCCAGGGAGCCAGGTGGACACACACGCTCCGCTTGCGTCCTGTGGGGCCCAACCAGTGTAAGGCCCATCCTGCCCATAGCAGGGACTCGCGCAGAGGATGACCTTGTACAGAAGCCCCCTGCCCATCAAAGCCAAGGCCATGGTCGTGGTTGAGGCGACACCCACCCCATTGTCTTACATGTTAGCCATGCTTAATCCATTGCCCACGACCCGTCCACTCCCATTCCCCCGGCATTGGTAGCTTTTGTTGTCTAAGGGGGCAGGGATGGGGGGACTGGCACCACAGAACCTGCACATCTCAACCTGTAACTTAATAAAAAGAAGTGACAATCCAAGCCTCTGGGCCTGTGCTGGGTGACATTAGAGCAAGGGGGGGGGGGTTCCCCCTGAGCCTCACTTTCCCCATCTATAAATTGGGCTGATGCAGGTGCCTGCCCTTCCAGGATTGCTTCCCCAATCTCCCCTTCCTCCTCAGAACACTGGGGTGCTTGGGCAGTATGCCCAGAGCAGAAGGAAGAAAGTCAGGGAATGAACTCCTTGTTGCTGTAGGGAAGAGGTCCACTTGGAGGCTGAGGTGAGGGTCACTGGATGTCGCATGGGATTAGAGGAGCCATAATGGAGTGCCAACTGTATGCAAGGCCCCATGCTGAGGGCCTGACACCTGTCAGTTCACTGAATCCCCTTCACCCCAAGTCACACAGCAAGTAGTGCCTCTTGCTGTCCCATTTGACCTTTCAACTTGGTTTAGGGTGGCTTTTGTCATGAAGATGCTTATTTTGAAGCCACCAACTCATTTTCTGTCTAGCAGAAGGGTTTCCCTGCCCCGGGCCATGCTCCTGTCCCTCTGTGTTTCATCCTGTTGTTTGTATATCTAGGTACACGTGGTTTGTGAGGAGACCACTGCCCCCTTGGTGGCTGCCTATTGGGTCCTTTCCCCACTGGTTTGTGAGCCACTTTAGTCCAGTGACTCTCACCAGGGGCGCAGCTGTCCCTGGGAAATTCTGGAGACAGTTGTAGCACATCTGGGAGGTGGAGGGCGATAGTGACACCTGGTGGGTGGAGTCCAGGGATGCCTGCTGGCACCTTGCAGAGTGCATGGGACAGCCCCCCCCCCCCCAAAAAAAGTAACAGCTTCAAGTATCCGTGAAACACGAGTTGGGAAACTGTCAGACACATCCCATCTCTGTGGGGACATTGGCGGTCTCTGGATTCTTTCCCAGCGACCTGTTTGCGAATCCCGGGGCAGATGACACCCTGTTTTAATTGCTGTCACTTTATCAGGAGACTTGGTATTTGGGAAGCTGCTCAGCTCAGAGGTTTCTTCAATTCCATTGCAATGGGAGAGCCCAGCCGCCCTCTAGAGGCTGGCAGGGGAACGGGGCGGGGGGGGGGTGTGTGTGCGGGAGGTGGCATCAAGGGCTCTAAAGTGGAGGAACCTAAGTGGGCGAACCTCCGTCCAGGTTAGAGTCGGCGCCACAGACCTGGTTTGCTGAAGCTGCCCTGAGGAGCAGACAGTGAAACCAAGGAGGCAACAGATTCCCCGAGTCCCTGCACGCACTGGATGCTCTGAGGAAACGACTTCTGGAAAACGTAAATGACCCCGCCAGCACCTCCCCAGCGCTGCAGCCGGCCATTTTACTGAAACTCTGCAAATGTGACTCATCTGGAACCACAGCGCACCACCAGAAGCGGGGTTACTGACCCCCTTTCGAGGTGGAAGAAACGGGCTCAGAGAAGCAATGCCAGGGAGCTCGCATGGCACACTGACCCCAGGGCGGGTGTCTTATGCCCACAGCCCACAAGCTCCCTAGCCGGGGCCTATCACCACACACAGCTGGCACCTTGAGAGCTCAGGTCACTTCCCTCACCCAGAGAGTTCCCACCCGGGTCACCTCTGGCTCAGCGCAGGGCTCCGAGTCACAGCCAGTCCCCACAATCCCCTGAGGTAGGACCTCACTGTCCCCACTGAGGAAACTGAGGCTCAGACAGACCAGTTATTGGCCTGAGGTGCCACATCTGGCAGCAGCAGGACCCAGCTCTCGAACTGGGCAGATTCCCTTCCTGTAGCTGAGGAAGCTGCCAGCCCACATGTGGGTCCCGGGCCTGGAAGATCACAGTGGACTTTGTCTACACCAGCGGTTCTCAACCTGTGGGTCGCGGCCCCTTTGGCGGTTGAACGACCCTTTCAGAGGGGTCGCCTAAGACCATCCCGGATATCAGATATTTACGTTATGACTCATAACAGTAGCAACATTACAGTGACGAAGTAGCAACGAAAATAATTTTATGGTTGGGTCACAACATGAGGAACTGCATTTAAAGGGCCAGAAGGTTGAGAACCACTGGTCTTCACAGACAGGCCCAAACTGCCAAAGCCCTGGCACGTTCCAAAGTGCCAAATGTTTCCAAGAACCTTCTGGTCCACTTGTTCTCCTCCCACGATGGGGAGCTCACTACCTCCCCAGCAGTTCCATCTGTGACAGAGTCCTCCCTTAGCTTGAGGGGGAGGTCTTCCCTGCTTCTCATTCCCCACCAGCCTTCTAGAACTGGAGGTGGAGGGCTGCTTTCAGCACAGGGCAGCTGGAACGTTCACACACCCTGACTGCTACCCGGCCCGATGGGCAATTTCCCAGGGCTCAGCCACAGGCCTGGATGTCTCGGGGTCGCAACTCTCGCTCACCCTCGGCCAGGAAGACAAGGAGGGCGCGATGCAGCAGATGCACCCCCAAGCGGCGGCGGCGGCTGGGTGTCCAGCTCGCCACCACACCATAGCAGTGTCCTTGTTTCTGGTTGGTCAGTGTCCGGATCCCTGGGGAGATTGGGACTGAGGTCACAGGTATAAACCCATGGAGCAAAATATGCGCATATGCAGGTACATCATTGGTGCTCAATAATTACTCATTGAACAAATTAACAACCCTGAGAGGGCAAGGGTGAGGGAACTGGTAGAGCAAGTGCCCTTCTTGCGATCCCCACCCCACAGCCAGGCACCCACCTAGAGCCTCCACAAGACACGCCTCCCGAGTGTAAGCCTCCACAGCGACCACGTGCTGGAAGCAATGCAGAGACACGACACCGCGACCACTAGCCCAGATATCCAAGATCTGGCGCACTTTGGGGCAGGCCTAGGGGGCCGGGGCAAGGTCAGGGGTCTGCCTCCCAGTTCCCTCCTCCCTCTACCTGCCCATGGCCTGGCTGTCCCTGCCCTGACCCTGGTACTTATCTTGATACCTGCTTTCCTGACCTCCCACGGTAGCCGAGGGCCTCCCAGAGATGAGCAGTGGGCCGGGCCCGGGTGCCCTTGCCCACATAGAAGATGGCGTGGACAAAAGCCCGGAGGCGTTCAGCCGGAGTCAGTGACGAGGCTCGTGCCGGCAGGTTCCGAGTCTCCCTGGGTGAAAAGCGTTGGCTCAGCGAGGAACAAGCGACGGGAGCAGCCCTAGAGAAACTCTCTAAGGTCACAGGGTGTATACGACCCTATCCAGCGACCCACATTTCCTAAGGCAGCGCTCAAAGACACTCCGAGGCTTGCATTAGTTCCAATGGCCTTTTCTAGATGAAGCGTGTGCCCAAGGAGAGGGCCAGTGCCCCTCCGAGGACGTGCAGCGTACAGGAACCAGCCCAGAGTGCCCAGCTCCCACTTCTGAGTACCTAGGGTCCAGCAGCAGGTACGTGAAACTGGACTTCACTACCCCCTGCCGCCACCTTCTGCTGGGATCCGGCCGCTCAAATTGCCGGGCGAGTGCATCCTCATCGGCCTGGGCGTCTGGGATTCGGCCTGTCCTCAGGGCCTCGGTCAGCTCTGGGCTGTGCCCTGAAAAGTCTGGGCCTGGGAAGGGAAACTGAGTCAAGAGAGACAGAGGAAGGGGTGGTTCCTAGAGGTGAAGAGAGAAGTGACACCGAGAGGTGGGAGTCTGCGGGGAACTCCGGATGCCCGGAAGGGACTAACCAGGAGCAGCCTGGGCTTCTTCGAGGCGTCGGAGGTAACGTGGCCGGGTGAAGGGCGTAATGGGGCCTGGGCTCTCACCGAGAGCCCGGAGCCGCTGCAGCAGTTCCAGGTCAGACATGCCTGGCAGACACCCGCCAGAGGGGACTGGGTCCCTGCCCGCTGTGGGATGCACCTCGTCCTCTGTCAGCCAGGGGGCGCCCACCTCACCGTCCAGGGACGATTGGTCATCTGTGAGGAAGTGGAAGCCGAAGGGTCCAGGCCGTGGTTTCGGAGGGGGGCTGTGGGCTGGGCTCCTATCTGGGAGGGACGTGTGGGAGGCGGGGGTCAGAGTCAGGGCCTGTAGAAGGGCCTTTAATTCGGCCTCCTTGTCCATCACGATGGCTCCATGTTCCAGCTGCGGGGTGTCCGCAGACTTTAGCCCCCTCTGGGATGGTCGGATAGGAGGCAGGAGTTGCTGCCTGGGCCATGGCCCAGCCTGGGGGCATGTATGGGGGGCTGGGTCCTTGGATCCAGAAGCCTCAGCTGCTGTGACAAAGGAGTCATCTGAGCTGCAGTCCCAGCACCCAGGGGAGGACTCCAAGCTGCCATCCTTGTGAGCAACTTCAGGGCAGGCGAGGAGGCTGGAGGGTCCAGGGCTAGCCTCCAGGTCCCTGTCCCTGCTGTCACAGCTGCCCAGTCCTGTGGAGTCCAGCATCACACTGGGAGGTCCGGAGGGGCTGGCATCCAGCCCCTTTGCCTTGAGGGCTGAGCCTGCAGCAGAGAATGAGTTGGGGTCAGAGAGCAGGGCAGGGGAAGCCAGAGATGGGATTTGGATCAGCAACAGGTGGCTGGAGTCCAAGGCAAAAGAGAGGAGTGAAGGCAGGGAGAGCTGACCAGAGACGCTGGACGTGAGACAGTCAGAACCGGTGGGAGCCGGTCCCTCGGCCAAGCCGCTGTCTCCGCACAGGCCTCACTCACCGCTGGGCTCAGGCTTCAGCTCCTGGATCTCTAACCGGGTCCGGGGAGGGGTCCTAGGCAGCTTGGGGAGCTCCCGCAGGACGCGCACACAGTCCTGGTGCCCCTGCTGTTCTGCCAGGTCCAGTGGCCGGAGTCCATCCTGCAGCGGCGCGATCAACTGGGGGCACCCGAAGCCCTCTGTCCCGCCTTCCTCCCACTCTCCAGGTCTTGCCCCTCCGCTCCTCCAGGGCCCCTCACCTGGTCGAGCAGCCGGGGGTCCGCTCCCTGGCTCAGCAGCAGCTCCAGGCTGCGGCTACAGCCCCAGGCGGCGGCCACGTGCAGCGGTGTCAGCGCCTCGGCGGATCTGGGGCAGGCGCGGAGGAGTGTACTCCATCTCTGTCCCCCATCTCCACCCTCCAGCCTCAGGCACCCTCAGAATCTAGACCCTACGCCCTGGGCCTGGGACTCAACCTCTGCTCTCTGGCCCTAGAGATCCCACCCCTGGACCCGAAACTCTGATCCCCATTTTGGCCGAGCGCAGCCCCATCCTCCACCCTCATTCTGGGACGCACGCCCTCGCCCTCGCCCTCGCCCTCAGGCTCTCAGGATCCCTTCCCTAGTTCCACAAGCTCCTCCCTGGGGTAGCCGCGCCTTCAGACCTGGGACACCCCGCCTTCCTAGTGGGGAGATCCCTTCCCTACGCGGAAGGCCCCGCTCAGGGGCCAGACCACCTCACCGAACGTTGGGGTTCCCGCCTCGACACAGCAGAGCCTTGAGGCAACGCAGAGCGCGTGGGTGCCGGGCTCCCGCCGCCAGGTGGACAGCTGCCGCGCCATCCGCTAGCACCAGGTTGGGGTCCGCGCCGCGGCGCAGCAGCTCCTCCACAGCCCTGCGATCAGGGGGTCAGAGTGGACCGCCACCCTCGCCCCCGGCCCCGGTCCGCCCGCCCGGTCCCGTCCTCACTGCGGCTCCTCCTCCTGCAGCGCTGCCCGCAGCCGCCAAGCCAGCTCCGCCGCTGCGCCCATGCCCGCGCTGTCCCCAGCCCCGCCGCCCAGCCTGACAGTTTCAAACTTCCCGCGGTGACCTTGTGCGCACGCGCAGCGCCGCCCCTGGGCTCTGTTCTCAGCACCCGGGTGCCCCCGAGGGTACCCCGCCCGGCTGCCCCGCGCCGCATCTGCCCGGCACACTTTGGGATTCGAGCTTCAGTGCCCACCCAGGTCCGCAACCTCGAGTGGTGCTCAGGTAGAGCCTGGGCGGGTGGAGGCCGCCGGGGGTGCCATTTTCTGATCTCAAAGCTGGGAAACGCGCGGACACATCCTGCTGAAGAGGGCGGAGCTACGACCCGGTGACTTGGAGGTGCCCAGGGCGGAAGAGGCCTCCATCAGCGCCCAAATTTAATTATCAGCTCCCGCCTCTAGCTCTGCATCGCCTGTTTGCAGTCTCGCGGAGCCAGGAGGTCGTGCCTTTGGGGCTCTGGGCCTTAGTTTTCCCATCTGCAAAATGGGCGCATCCCTTCCAGGCTGGTGTGATGTTGAATCAGCGTTTCATCACAGGGTCCTGGCACACGGGTGTCCAATATCTGCTATGGGAAGGAAAGCTGTTGCTCAGTAGGGCCACTTTAATTTTATATGGAACTGAGCATCTATCTGGTAAACTTTCACCGTTGCTCATTATCAGACAGATAGTGGAATAGTGGACCTGTTGTGCCTGTCTCATCTCCCTTCTGGGGAGCACCCACACGATCTCCTTGGACCTGTAGTCCTCCCCCTATCAGGAGAGGCTTGATCCAGGCCTGAACAATCGGAACACCCCAGAGTTCTGGCTCACGACCCAGCAAGGCCAGCAATAGGGGGTTTGGGTAGTGGTCACAACTGCCAACCAGTTGTCATGGTGCCAGGTCAATGTCAATGGAAAACCCCAATTTAGGGTGCAGTGAAAGAAGATTCTTTAGTCCTGACCGGTTTGGCTCAGTGGATAGAGTGTCGGCCTGCGGACTCAAGGGTCCCGGGTTCGATTCCGGTCGGGGGCATGTACCTTGGTTGTGGGCACAACCCCAGTGGGGAGTGTGCAGGAGGCAGCTGATTGATGTTCCTCTCTTTGACGTTTCTAACTCTCTATCCCTCTCCCTTCCTCTCTGTAAAAAAATCAATCAAATATATATTTTTTTAAAAGAAGATACTTTATTCAGGGCAAACACCTCAGTATAAAACAACACAGCCCTCTGGCAAATTGGTTCAGCTCCAGCCAAGGAATCAGTCTTTGGTGGAAAAGGAACAAGCATTGCCCAGCCATAAGGGAACTTATATAGAAAAGCCCCAGCCCGTTCTCATGCACATTAGTACCCCAAATCATCAGTTTGATTGCCCCAAAAAGCACTATGGAGTGGAACCATTCTGATTCATCAAAGACGCTAACAGAGCTACGAACCAGGAGGTCACAGGTCAATTCCTCATCAAGACATATGCCCCAGGTGTGGGCTCGATCCCCAGTGTGGGGCATGCAGGAGGCAGCCAATTAATGATTCTTGTCATTGATGTTTCTACTTCTTCCTCTCTGAAATCAGTAAGAAAATACATATTTTTTAAAGATACTAACAGACACTGTAGTTCCCCAGCTCCGATTGGACATAGGGGTTATCGCCATCCTGTTGGCTGAAATATGATTCCAGGGATTCCTTTATAAGAGTTGGCTCACCCAGCAGGAACAGTGCTGGCAGGCAGGCATTTCAGCGCAGAAGGCAGATAGTTTTTCTCCCTGAAGCTGGGCTTGTGTGAGAGGCAAAGGTTCCTGGGCTTCTTTTTGTGTGTTGCTGTTTTTAAAAAATATATTTTTATTGATTTCAGAGAGGAAGGGAGAGGGAGAGAGAGAGATTGAAACATCGATGATGAGAATCACTGATTGGCTGCCTCCTGCACGTCCGCCACTGGGGATTGAGCCTGCAACCCGGGCACGTGCCCTGACTGGGAATCGAACCATGACCTCCTGGTTCATAGGTCGATGCTCAACCACTGAGCCGCACCAGCCGGACTTCTTCCGTTTTTTCACATGAGACTAATCAGCCACCAGGAGCCCCTTTTGGTAGGTATTTTCCTTTCTGGGGTTGACCCCATTTCACCCCTTTCCACAGGTTGGGAGAAAAGCAAGGCACACTGAACACCACCGAGTATTTCCGCCCAGCCCGCCGGCAATGTCTGAGCAGCTGGATGCAGTCAAGCCTGAAGCTGCACCTCGGCTTATCCGCCAGAACCAAGCTATTTCCCTTGCTGTTCGCTGGGTGGGTTTTCTGTCACCTTCAACCAAGAAGATCCTAATTAACACAAGGCGACTGGTGTGGACCTCGGATAGAGATTTCTCAGGTTTTATTCTGATGACAAAACTCACAGAGGAAAGAACGCATTACAATTGGCAAACTGGGGACTGAACTATGGACTGGGAATCATGGGTGTCCATAGTCCCGGGACGCTTCCTGGAGTAACGGGTTTCCTTCCAGGGCTCCGAAGTAACCAAGTGCTTCTTCCTTGAAGTCCCCCAGGGGTCCCACGGAGCAGAGTTTAAGAACCAGAACTCCAGGCCAGGGGTTTCGTGGTACCAGGTTGGATCCACAGGGAGGTTCAGACAGTGGCCTCAACCTCAGTGGCTTCCTCCTCCTCCTCCAGCAGGCTGTAGGACGCATGGCTCTGGCAGGGTCGTTGCAACGGGTGAGCCAGCAGCTTAGCCATACAGTTGTGCAGCTCCAGGGCTGGCCCGGCCAGTGCCACCTCATACTTGTAGCTGGTGCCCTTGGTATCCAGGCTGCCCATGAAGGCAAACATGTCCTGTGGGGCCAGGGAGGGGCTCTTGAAGCAGGAGCTCCCTGCCAGGCCGTCCTTGCCCGGGGAGGGTTTCCCAGAGGAGGAAGCACCAGGGGTAGGTTCTGAAGGGTGAAGAGTTTTCCAGGCAGAAAACATTCCTGCGTTCAGCAAACACTCCCCGCTCCCGGCCCGTGTCAGAGACACCAACAGGTCTCAGCTTGGAGCCTCCAAACAGGACTCAGTTGGAGGTAAACTACCCCCCCATCCCCATGCTGATCTTCCTTGAGGGGCAGGGAAGGCTTCCCTCAGTAGACACTTCGGTTTAAACATTGAGGTATGAGTAGGAGCTGGTCTCAACCCCGCCCCCCATTCAGTTGGGTAAACTAAGGCTCAGAGCGGTAAGTGGCCCACTTGAAGTCCCACAGCTAGTTCCTGGCTGGGATGTGAATAGCCAGCAGAGTCTGGGTAGGCAGGGAGCTCCAAGAATAGGGCACAGCCAAGGCAAAAGCAGGGAGAGAGACTGGGCCCCCGTCCCAACAGCCCCCCTCCGCTCCCAGCAGACCACATGGAAATGGTTGTCAAATGACCGAACGACCAGGAGCCAGGAGTTGGGATCCCCGAGACCCAGGGTAGATGGGTTCTAAGGCATCCCATCTACACCCACCTGCCGCCCACACCCACCATGGCCTCACCTTCCAGCTCATCTCTTCCTCCTTCTCGTCGGTGCCATTGTGGATGTAAACAACATCAAAGAAGAAATACGGGCACTGGAACATTTTCTGCAGGCGAAGAACACCAGCCTTTGAGGCTCAGGCACCCTGTGCCCCATGACCACAACTCCCCAGCATCTGCCTCAGACTCGGGGAACCTGCCAGGAGGCGCCCCAGTCCTGTGCTCAGGAAATCCCTTAGTGTCTCACCACCCTCTCCCAGGCCTCCATCACCTTCATGGGCTCGGTCAGGGAGAACTGGGGCTGGCAGGGTGGACGGCTGTAGACAAGGATGGTACGGACCACATATGGGGGTGGGATCGTCTGCACATTCTCTGTGACTGGCAGCTCAGTCTTCTGTTGACTGCACAGCAAAGGGACAGATGAGAACACACTCTGGGGTCGCTCCCGTCACCACCTTTGGAGAGTCAGATCCTTGCTGGGCATCTAAGCCCCACCCGTCCCCTCCCCAGTTACTGCTGTCTCTGAGCCTTCCCACATGCTGTTCTCTCTGCCCTGAGCACCTCCCCAGCCTCATCCTCTGTTTTGCTAAACCCAAAGCTGAAGCCTGCGCCGCCCACCCTGAGTGTCCCCCGTCACCTGGAGTTGGCCCTGCCCCACCAGGCCAGGAAGTCTTAGGAAGGGACCTCGTCTTTTATCTAAATCAGGACACATTTCCCTACTTGGCTACAACTGGATCTCACGGGCAGAGCACTAGGCAGAGGGCAAGAGCCTTCCTATGTAAAAAGCAAATCTGGTCCTTCACAAGGAAAACAGCTAACATCCTCATAGAGAAACAGCTATAGGGGACAAATAGACCAATCGCTACAGGAACGCCAAATGGTCTTAAAGTGAATGAGAAAAGGCTCAAAGAAAAGCACTATCACACAGGCAGAGCCTTCGGCAGCACGATCAGTCCTGGTGCCAGGGGAAATAAACGGCTAATTTCTGAGGCAGTACTTCGGCAATGTCTAGCAAAATAATCCCCACCCCCCCTTAATCAAGTATGTCCTCTACTGTGAATTTACCTCATGGGTCCACTTTGCTGAGAGGGCAGGCGGAGGGGGAGGGGGAGTAAAACATTGATGTGCCACAGACACATCGACTTCAAGTTAATTAAAGGCAACACAGGCTCTGTGCCCAGCACCAAGGGCTGGTGAAAATGGAGATTAGAACAGCAAGGCCCACAAACTAAGAACGGGCTTTATACTTTAAATACCCAGAGGGGGAAAATCAAATGACTATTTCATGCCATGCAGAAACGACATGAAATTCATTGCTTACCAATAAAATCTTCCTGACAACACTAGAGGCTGTGCACCGGTAGGGTCCCTCGGCCTGGCCTGCAGGGACTGGACCGAAACCAGCTTGCTGACATCCTCCAAGGGGTCCCGGATTGCTAGGGTGGTTCTCGGGTGACGCACCCCAGAACTTGGCTCCCTCCTCTCTAGTTCAGGGTGCATCACCCAAGAACCACAGAGGCATGCAGCTAGGCAGCTCCTGTGTTGAGCGTCTGCCCCCTGGTGGTCAGTGCGCATTGTAGCTACTGGCCAGTCTCCTGGTTGCTTAGGCTTTTCTATAAATAGATGGATGGCCACGCCCACTGTGTCCATAGAGTCTGTGGTTGCCTCTGGCTTCCTAAGGCAGAGTCAGTTGTTATGACAGAGACCATACGGTCTGCAAAGCCAAACACATTTACTATCTGGCTTTTTATAGAAAGAGTATGCAGCCTCCTGGGCTAGAACAATGGTGTGGAGGACCACAGGCCAGCATAGGGCTAATACAGAGGGTGAGATACGGGGGAGGAAGGACTTACATGAGGCTGAAGAGACCTTCCATATCTGGTGGGGATGCTAAGAACACAGGCGGCAGAGCACGGGTGGGAAGAGTGGATGACTTCCCTCATCCTGATGCCAAGAGACCCCAGGTGCCTCGGAACCTGGGGCCAGGTACCACTGTGCAGGGAACCTGTGTGTGATCCTAGCCTCGTGGCCCGCGCCCGTTTTCCTCAGCAGGGATCACAGACTAGGGGGCTGACATCAGCTGCCCTGAAGACCACTGGGGATTCAAAACTCCCCTTTCCCTCAGGCCAGGGCCTCGCTCCTTACAAAGAGCCGCAGGCGTCCCTGTTCCCCTCCTCCCAACTCTCACAAGTTTTCTAACTCACAGGGATGATATTTTATCTAAGTTTTGAGCTGCACGTGAGCCTTTCGTGTTCAAATTAGCCTACAATGTGATATAGTGCCCTAGCTGGTTTGGCTTAGTGGATAGAGTGTCGGCCTACGGACTGACGGCCCATGCCCAGGTCGAGGGCTCAATCCCCAGTAGGGGGCGTGCAAGAGGCAGCCGATCAATGATTCTTTCATCATTGATGTTTCTATCTCTCTCCCTTTCCCTTCCTCTCTGAAATCAATAAAAACATATGTTTTAAAAAATGTGATGTAGTGGTGACTGTGACTTTTCAGTTACATATTGCCGTTTTTTGAGCAAATGGCACCCAATGTATAATTGGCCCTGCATGGAGTGCTCCCCCTGTGGGTACAGTTTTGACACACAGAGTTCAAATCAGCTGGTTTGCTTCTGTGTTACAACTTTACCTCCACAACTTTATGACCTATGGGGTAAGAGGTGTCCTGCCTCCCATTTTACAGATGAAGAAACTGAGAGCCTGGGAAGCATTTGAGATTTTTCTTCCTGGTAATGTCATCAGTTTGGCTCAAATAAACTCTCATTTTTGGTTACTCCTCACTCGAGGGTATTTTTCCATTGATTTTAGAGAGAGTGGGAAAGAGAGAGGGAAAGACAGAGAGAAACATCAGTGTGAGAGAAACACATTAATTGGTTGCCTCCTGCACTTTCCCTGACCAGGGCCCCGGCCGGGGAGGAGCCTGCAACCAAGGTACTCACCTTGACTGGAATCAAACCCAGGCCCTTTGGTCTAGACTGATGCTCTATCCACTGAGCCAAACTGGTTAGGGCTCTCTTTCTTTTTAAAATCCTCACCCAAAAAGTGAGGATATTTATTTTTTTTAAGAAGTGAGGACATTTTTGATTTTAGAGAGTGGAAGAGAGAGGGCAGGCGGAGGGGGAGGGGGAGAAAAGCATTGATGTGCCACAGACACATCGACTGGTTGCTTCCCATATGTGCCCCAACCGGGGGTGGGGTTCAGAACTGCAACCCAGGTACATACCCTTGACTGAAATCTAACCCACAACCCTCCAGTGTGCAGGCCGACGCTCTAACCACTGACCACAATGGCCAAGGCTCAAAAGAAACTAAAAGCCAGGGAGGTGACTGGCCCAAGCCTGCTGTGGCAGAACTGAGATTCGGACCTGATCCAACGTGAGTTGGCTCCCTCCAAGCTCAGGCTTCCTGGGTTCTGGGTACAGGACAGGCCAGCCCCCCCTCCCACCCCGCCCCGCACCCCACGAGGTGCCTCTGCCTGGAAGGATACTGAAGTTGGAGCAGGAGGCCGTCTCTAGGTCGTAGAGGCAGCTGCAGAGCTCCCGGGGGTCGGAGGTCAGTCCAGACAGCTGTGGGGAAACACAGGTCTCAGCAAAGTACTCTCTGCCCCCGGGGGGGTCCCAGGGCACCCAGCCTCATCCCTACCCCCAGGAGACCCCAGGGTGCCCCAGCCTCACCCAGGCGGTGTCATCGTTTACCACCACCAGTGCAAACTCATGGCTTTTGTCAATCTTGTGTTTTGTCCGCACGAACATCTCAATCATCTTCTGGGAGACATTGAGAGCGTTGGTTTTGGAGCTGGAGAGGGACAGAGAATGAGGGGGGGGTGGTTAAGGAGGGGCCTCCAGGCCTGGGGGCCAGGCCTATCCCCTCACCCGTCCATCCCGGGGAACCTTCCACCAGCCCTACAATGAGGCCCTGGCCCACATCACACAGCAGGGGGGAGGGGGGCCGAATCCAGTTGTAAACCTAACCCAGCTGACCTGCCCTCTCCAGATGGGTCCCTCTAACCAGCCTGGGGTCTCACATCTGATCCTCATGAGGCGGCCCCAGACCATTGCTCAGCCACAAGTCGGGGGAGAGACATGCTTGCCCTCAGGATCTCCCAGGGCCTCTCAGACCCTTTCCAGGTTCTGCTGCTCACCCCCACAGAGCCCCGCCTGCTCAGGGCAAGTGCTTTGGGGTCAGCTAAGCATGAGTCTGAATTCTTGCTCCACCTGCTTGCTATGAGGTCTTAGACAAGTTCCTTTGCTTCTCTGAGTTCCCAAGTCGTTGCTATGACACTGATTTGAGAGAGTGGCAGGGAGGGGGGAGGAGGGGAGAGAGGAGGGGGAAAAACACTGATGTGCCACAGGCACATGGACTGGTTGCTTGATACCTTCACATGCTTGGAACAGAGCCTGAGGGGCCACTGCTGTATCATTACCAGTGACTGTCGCTATGCCCCGAGGCAGACCACAGTGGCGTGAGTCTGAGAGAGAGAGCCCTCTGTGTTCCAGCCTGGGCCCCTCCAAGCTGTAGCTACACATTCAAGCCCTATGATGTCCCGCTCACCCGTTGAACGACTCCAGTTTTGGCAGTGACATTTCCTCCGACAGGTCCAGGCAGATGATCTGCAATGAAGTGGGAGGTGGTGAAGGCACTGTGACTGGCAGCCCCTGGTGCCCGGATGTTGACACCAGCCCCCACATGCTTGGCCCTCTTTAAGCAGACCCGTCTGAAAAGGTGGTAGGATGACCCTCCATTCCCAGTCAGGCTATCCACTTTGGAAGTTGGTGGCTCAGGGGATAGAGCGCTGGGCTAGACGTCCAGGTTAATACGTGAGTTAGCAAACAAGAGAATACGTGACACAGGAACAAGGAAATAAGGGTATAGCAGGTTGAACTGGGGCCTCCAGAAGATACGTTTGCCTAGAACCTCAAAGGTGACTTTACTTAGAATTAGAGACCTGGATGATGTAATCAAAATAAAGAAACTGAGATAAGATCATCTGATCCGGTGACAAGTATTCTTATGATAGACAGAGAAGAGACACAAAGACAGAGAGGGGAGGGCCACCTGAAAACAGAGATTGGAGTGATCAACCGCAGCCCCCCAAAGCTGAAAGAGGAAGGAAAGACCCTCCCCTAGAGCCTTCAGGGAAAATGGGGCCCCCACCAACATCTTGATTTCCGACTTCCGGTTTCTAGGACTGTCAGAGAATAAATTTGTTTTTTTCAGCCTCCCCCGCTCCCCAGCTTACTGTAATTTGTTTCCGCAGCCCCAGAAAACGAATACAAAAGGGCTGTTTGCAGAGTGAATCCCAAAAGGCTAGAATGTCAACCCAAGGTTCCCTAAAGCCTCAGAGCTTACAGCCAAACTCCCACTTACCACCTTCTCTGGACAGTTGACCCTTGGTGTCCGCACCTGGACCTCAGGGGCTGGTGGGGGCACCTGCCAGGGCTTGGGGCCAGCTCCCAGGGCGTTCGGGGTCCCGTCCTCAGCACTGGCCGCCTCACCCTCACCCTCGCTTCGGCTTCCCACACTGGTCTGGGCTCCCAGGGCCCGGTCCTCAGCCCCCTCAGGGTTGGAGCGTGTACGGGGCCTTGGCTCCACTGACTGCTCTTCCTCCTCCTCCTCTTCTTCCTCGGTGGGGCTGCTGGGCTCTGCCACCTCCATGGCTCCTGAGTGGCTGGATGAAGCAGGGATGGGGGAAGCCAGAATTCTGCCTTTAGGAGTTTCAGAAACATCTGGTTACTCAGAAGGGTCGGGCACTTGCTGCTTACCGACTATGAGTCACTTATCTCGGGGCCTCAGCTTATCTGTAGAATGGGTGCCTTTAACACCTATGAGCCAAGCATCCAATCTGACTTAGGGTAATAGCCTCCACTGCTTTCTGTAGCGAAAACAACTACAAAGCCAGTGACCACACCTGGTTACTGTGAATGGCTCAGAAATGGGGACATGATCCAATACAGGCCGGTGAGGGGCAGCTCTGAGACTTCCAACACTGCCATTAGGGGAGAGGGGCTCCTTAGAGTTGCAGAGCTTGGCAGCTGCAAGGCAAGAGTTGCTAGGAGCCTCTTTAGCCTCCAAGAGAGGCAAGAGCCTACCCTACGCGAGTGATGCTCAGCCAGAGGACGGCGGGCAGAATTCTGAGCACCTGGCACCAGCTGCACCTGGAACCAGTCTATACTCCGCTAATTCCCCGTTCTTGCTTCAGATGGAGTTGGGTTTTCTGGAACCTGGAACTGGAAATGTCTTGGTAAATAGAGGAATCATAACCTCTAGGATTCTCCCCCGAGGACGCTGGGCTGCCCAGGGGGTGTCTGCACATGGGGGTGTCTGCACAAGGGAGAGGCGGGGATCTGGGTGCCACAGGTCCCTTTGAGGAAAGGCGGGACGCCAATGGGACCGTCTGCCTATGTGGGCAATGGGTGCGGGCTGCCCGGGATGGTCTCTGAGCGCCCAGCAGCTCCACAACCTCCAAGGAACTAGCGGCAGCAAGAGGGATGGCGGCGAGGCTGCGGGAGAAACCAGCCGGAAACGGAAGCTTCCAAGGAGGCAGGGGGCTAGATGCCGAGGGCTGCGGGGGCTAGGCCTCGAAGCACGAGCCCCACACGCCCTCAACACCCACTTCTGCTCACCGTAGCCTCAGCCTCCCTCCGCCTGGGCTGCCGACTTGCTAGAAAACCGCCATCTTCGCAGCCGGACGCGGTGCGGCACGGCCGCGCGACACCTCCTGGGAAATGTAGTCCAGCGGGCGCGTGGAGCGGTGAACCGGCTCAGCCTCAAGCGTCTCGGAAGCTGATAGGCTGGCGCTCTGCGAGGGGTGAGGTTTGGTACGTGACGAAGGGATACGTAGGGCGGGATCTTGAATGTGATTGGCTAAAAACTAAATGGGGCGGGGCTTTCACTTCGGGCGGAATCGGACAGCGCTGGTCAGCGGCTCTGGGCCGTAGGCGGGGTGAGCCCGCGCACAGTGGGCTTTCGTGGCTCAGGGGGATGGCGAGGGCCAGCTGCACTGTAAAGGCTGATGGGACAGGATTGGGCGGAATTTACTTATTTATTTGGGGGGGGCGGGATTTAGAAGAGGCGGCTGATTTGTGGGTGAGGGGCGGGTTTTTGCGGCCTGATGTGGGCGTGGCGCAGGCCCAAGGCCCCTCCCAATTACTGAATTATTCTTATTTTATATATATATTTGCAAAAATAAAAAATACTAAGAAGGCTGACTTGTGGTGAACACACGATACAATATACAGATGATGTGTTACAGAATTGTACACCTGAAATCTATATAATTTAACCAATGTCACCCCAATAAGTTCAATTTAAAAAAATTAAAAAATAATCCAGAACTATTTCAAACCACCCTTCCTTTTTCATGCCCACTTCTTCCCTTAGCCGAAAAACTATTTAAAATCTGCTATGACTTTTTGCAAAGCGTTCGACACCAGACACAGGTGTCACAAAAGCCACTGCTAAATCTAAGCCAAAATGAGGAAGGAAAAGACTCATCAACATCATTATCGTTGGACACGCAGATCCTGGCAAGTCTATCACTACTGGTCACCTGATCTACAAATGTGGTGGGACGGGCAAAAGAAATATAAAAATTTGAGGAGGCTACTGAGATGGGAAAGGGCTCCTTCAAGTACGCCTGGGTCTGGATAAATTAACTAAAAGCTGAATGTGAGTGTGGTGTCATGATTGATACCTCCCTGTGAAAACTGAGACCAGTATGTATTATGTGACCATCACTGATGCCCCAGGACACGGAGACTTTATAAAAAAACACGATTACATGCCCTAGCCAGTTTGGCTCAATGGATAGAGGGTCAGCCTATGGTTTGAAAGGTCCTGGGTTTGATTCTGATCAAGGGCACATACCTGGGTTGTGGCTTGCTTCCCACTAGGGGATGTGAGGAGGCATCACTGATATTTCTATCTTTCCCCCTCCCTTCCTCTCTGAAATCAATAAAAACATTTTTTTAAAAAAAAACATGATTACAGGCACATCTCAGGCTGATTATACTGTGTGATTATTTCTGCTGATGTTAGTGAATTGTAAGCTGATAAATCCAACGAATGGGAAAACCTGTGAGGATGCCCTTCTGGCTTACACATTGGAAACAAGTAATTGTTGGTATTAACAAAATGGATTCCATTGAGCCATCCTACAGCCAGAAGAGACACAAGGAAATAGTAAATGAAGTGAGCACCTCCATTAAGAAAATTAGCTACGACACTGATACTGTAGCCTTTGTACCGATTTCTGGTTGGCACGCTGGCAACATGCTGGAGCCAGGTGCTGACATGCCTTGGTTCAAGGGATGGAAAGTCCCCCGTAAAGATGGCAACACCAGGGGAATCATGCTCGAAGCTGCATTGCATCCTGCCATCAGCTCATCCAACTGACAAGCCTTTGTGCCTGCCCCTCCAGGATGGCTACAAAATCCGCAATGTCGGTGCTGCCCCTGTGTGCTGAGTCGAGCCCAGCATTCTCAAGCCTGGCCTGGTGGTCGCCTTAGGTCCAGTCAATGTTACAACTGAAGTAAATTAAAGTATCGAAATGCACCATGAAGTATTGAGTGAAATGCTTCCTGAGGACAACGTGGTCTTCATTGTCAAGAACACATCTGTGCCCTGGCCAGCTTGGCTCAGCGGATAGAGCGTCAGCCTGTGGACTGAAGGGTCCCAGGTTCGATTCTGGCCATGGGCACAGGCCTGGGTTGTGGCTCAATCCCCTGTGAGGGGAGTGCTGGAGGCAGCCAATCAGTGATTCTCATCACTGATGCTTCTATCGCTCCTCTCTTCCTCTTTGAAATCAATAATGAAATATATTTTCTAAAAATGAATGTATCTGTCAGAGGGAAAATGGGGTACATCTGTAATACTGTCAACACTAAATATATATATTTTTCATGATTAATGTTCTTTTTTTAAAAAAAATCTTTATTGTTGAAAGTATTGCATATGTCCTTTTTTTCTCCCACTGACCCCTTATAGCTTGCCCATGGGTTATGTATATATGCATACAAGTTTTTTGGTTAATCTCTAAAAAATTAAAAAAAAAAAAAAGAATGTGTCGGGCTCTTTCTCCGCCATCGAGGTGCGTGCGTTCGCCTCTCCTTCACCATGTCTTCCCACAAAACTTTCAGGATCAAGAGGTTGAAAACTGGTAATAAAATCAGGTACAACGCAAAGAGGAAACAGTGGAGAAGAACCAAACTGGGCCTATGAGGAATCACACACGAGAGATAACTTACATGTTTATGCCGTATCCAGGTTGCCTACACCCTTAAGTGATTAAAAAGATGCTGCTGTCTGGACAGTTGGGGCACTTTAATTGGAAGATTAATGAACTTGTGATTTTGATCTGTTGGTTTTTTCCCCCCTGAAATAGTAGGTTGGTTCAGTAATAAATGTGTGAGATCTTTAAAAAAAAAAAAAAAGAATGTGTCGGCTCAGGTGTTGTGGCTCAGTGGTTGAGCTTAAACCTATGAACCAGGAGGTTACAGTTTGATCCCAGGTCAGGGCACATGTCAGGGTTGCCATCTCAATCCCCAGTGTGGGGCATATAGGAGGCAGCCAATCAATGATGCTCTCTGATCATTGATGTTTCTATCTCCCTCTCCCTTCCTCTCTGAAATTATATATATACTAGGGGCCCGGTGCACGAAATTCGTGCACGGGGGGAGGGTGGGGGTCCCTCAGCCCAGCCTGCCCCCTCTCACAGTCTGGAACCTCTCAGTGGATGTCCTATGATGGCCCCAGTCTGCCAGGCGCCTTGTGTGTGTGTGTTTGTGTGTGTCGCCATTGGGGACCTGCCCCCAGCTGCATCTGAGACTCAGAGCAGTCCTCCTGTGTGTGTCTATCTGCTGGGGGCCTGCCCCCAGGCACACCGTGGAGGCTTGGAGCAGGCACCCCCTCTATGTTGATCTCGCAGACTCTTGCCCTCTCCTGCATGTTGTTCTCTTTTTTGAGCTGTGGCCAGGGCTGGGTGCTGCCTGCCTCCCAAGCTTGCCTACTGCCCATCTTCCTCCAGCCACCAGAAAGCAGGGAAAACCCCGCCTCGTGGTCAGGCCAGCCTTTTCCTGCTCCTTGATCCCCGGAAGGGACCTGGGGAGCCGCCAAGCAGGCCCCCAGCCCCCAAGAGCTTGCTTTCCCACTCCCCAGTGCCCCCCAAAGGGTCTGGGGAGCCGCCAAGCAGGCCACCAACTCTTTCCCACTCACCGGTCCCCTGCTGCCTTCCTTTCCCACTCCCCAGTGCTGCCAAGGGGTCTGGGGAGCTGCCAAGCAGAACCCTGGCCCCTGCAGCCTTGCTTTCCTGCTCCCCGGTGTCCCACAAAGGGCCTGGGAAACCGCCAAGCAGGCACCCGACCTCCACTGCCTCTTTCCCGCTCCCCAGTGCCCTGCAAGGGGCCTGGGAAGCCACCAAGCAGGCCGACTCCCCGATGCCTCTTTCCCGCTCCCCAGTGCCCTGCAAGGGGCCTGGGAAGCCCACCAAGCAGGCCACTGACCCCCTGCTGCCTCTTTCCCACTCCCCGGTGCCCCGCAAAAGGCCTGGGCAGCCGCCAAGTAGGCTGCCGACTCCCCACCACCTCTTACTCACTCCCCAGTGCCCCTCAAAGGGCCTGAGGAGCCACTAAGCAGGCCGCCAACCCTGCTGCCTCTTTCCCACTCACCGGTCCTGGGTCCTGCGCTGTTCCGCCCTGCAGCCTCTCTGTGCACGCGGGAGGTCCCTCAGCCCAGCCTGTGCCCTCTCACAGTCTGGGACCCCTCTGGGGATGTCCACCTGCTGACGTGCCTGACCAGCCTGGGTGAGGGGCTGATGGTTGTTTGCAGGCTGGCCAAGCCCCCCACGAACGTCCCTCACCTCATTGGGTTGTGGCCAGCATGGGTGACGGGCTGATTGGCGCTTTCAGGCTTTAAGGCTGCCCACAGCTCCCACTGACCCAATGTCCCAGCAAGGCTGGCTGGACGCAGGTTTCTGAGGTTTGTTTATCTTCTATAATTGATACTCTGTTCCTTTAAGCCGGCCTACTAATGAAGCCTCCTCTCTGCTTCACCTCACGGCGCTGTGTCTATAATGAGACAATGTTACTTAGTGCTCAGGCCAGGCCTGCTGATTCCTTCAGCTCCCAAGGATTCTATGATTGTTATTTTGTTGCAAACATGTGTTTTGCTTGAGCGAGGATGAGCGGAGCCGGCCGCAGTTTCACTTTCACTCCTGCTGCAATGGAAGCTGCCGTTTACTCAGGTCCGAGAGTGACGGCCTCCATGTTGGCTGGGCTAATTTGCATACAGTCACTCTGATTGGCTGATGGGCATGGCTTACCCCGTCCCGGAGAAACGGTTAATTTCAATATTACGCTTTTATTAGTTAAGATACACACACACACACACACACACACAC
>PVJC01028409.1:0-22474 GCA_004026665.1 Murina feae
TCCTTTGAGAATGAGGAAGAAGAAAAAGGAAAGTAAAAATTATGAACAACAAATATATATCAACGAGTGAATCTAAGAATCAAGTGAATAAAAAATCTGATGAACAGAATAAACTGGTGAATAGAATAGAATCAGAGGCATAGAATGGAGTGGACTGACAATTTTCGGGGGTTAAGGGTGTTGGGGGTGCGTGAAGAGACTGGACAATAATTGTACACCTATGGATGAGGACAGTGGAGGGGCAAGGACAGAAGTTGGGGTGGGAAATGGGAGGAGGGGAGCTATGGGGGAAAAAAGAGGAACAACTGTAATAATCTGAACAATAAAGATAAATTAAAAAAAATTTAAAGCATGCTTTTATCCTAAAAGTCTGTTTTATAGAATTAAAAAGAATTGATTTATGTATTTCCCAATGAAAACTCTAGTTTTCTTCACCCAAAAACTCTTCCTGATCAAGTAAATTGCCCTTTGTTTTAATAGCAACCCTATTGCTTACTCCAAGATGTAAGAGCAGAGCTGCATCTGACAGTGCAGTTTGGTTTAATGCATTAAATCACTGTGCGTGTACTTCACAGTGACTGGCAAAACGCAACTGTAGTTCTAGGTATAGCCACTTCAACTAGAGCAGCAGCATTAAATCTTCACCTCGCTCAAGTATGGCCATTCTGTGGTTTGCTTAACAGCTGACATGTCAAAGACATTATGAGGAAGAAGATGAAACTCAAAGGTGAGATTTATAAACACAGGCTCCCTGCTCTTAGATTAAGTGTCCTTGAGGACTTCAGCCTAAAGTGCATCTCTGCAAGTCAAAGTCCTGATCATGCGCATGCTGATGTCTTCCGTGTGGATACCAGTGGGAAATGGTAAGTGACTATGTAAATCTGAAGACAGTGAAGAACAAGCATTTATTCCACAGTGTTGAATGGGGAAGGTACCAAATTCGAAATCATAACAAATGAACACTGGGGTGGACAGAGAGGAATGACAAGGCTATTCCAGGCATGCATCGAAATATTGAAGTGTGAGAGCACTCCAGGGCCTGGATTCAAATCATATCTGTGGCAATTATAGCTGTGCAATCTTGGGGAAATCACTCACTCTTCATTAATTAGTTGCCTCAATGTTACCTCATGGGGTTGTTGTAAGAATTAAATAAACTAATATCTGCAAAGCCTAGAAAGTGCCTGGACATAATGAGCTCAATGTAATGTTAGTTATCATATTATCATCGTTATTACTGTTGCCTTGGGGAATTACATGTGCAAGGTCAAGAAGGAATGTGGAATGTGTAGAGACCATCAATAGGGAAAGTCTCCTTAAGAAAGTGCAGTCTGAGCTGGGCTTTGAAGCTTAGAAAGAACTTAGAACAATGGAAATGGGCAGTGCTTCTGGGGATAGGAAACAGAATGAGCCAAAGTCCAAAGGAAAAAAGTTTAAGATATGAGGAAATCTAGCTGGCATGTATGGTGCTGCTGGGCAGGAGAGAGTGATAAGGTTGAAAGGGAAAGAAATCATGGGGCTTGGCAACTGTTTAGATGTAACAAACGAGGGAAGATGAGGTGTCATGTATGACCCAAATAGAAGCTCCCCATGGTCCAGTCTCAAAGCAGTGATGAACTAAAAAAAATATTTTAAAATAGTTCAAAATGTTGCTTGCCATTCTCCAAGGACATTAAAAAGCATGCAATTCATAGCTTTAGGGAAATTCCTAGACTTCCTCTTCCTCTCTTCAGTAATTCTTATATCTCACCAGCACTGGAGTTTCTTGTTTTCCTCACTTTCCTTTTCTTCTCTCCTGAAACTGTTAACACCCTCTGCCCACGAGGCCCTGATCTTTAGCTCCCCTCCTCCTTTCCTTCTGCCTCTTCAGTCTTGTCTCTGTAGATCCACTCTCCAGGTTTTGGATCACAAAACCTCAGAACCACCCTGAAAAAGACAGAACTCTCCTTAGAGGGGAGGTCTCCCAACGCTGTCAAAGACAATGTCCTCTTCCCAGGTGGGTGGCAGAGAGGTTTGTGTTATAGCAGAGAGGTTACGTACAAACACTTTCATGTTAACACACCTTTTACATCATCGGAGGGAGCACTAGGGTTTGAGCCTTGGTGATAGGAGAATGGAGAGTATATCATTACAGACATAGGAAAACCAAGAGATGCAAGAACACTGAGGTTAAGATGTTGCGCTCAGAACAGGGCATGTTTGGAGTCACAGCATCATTCCAGGTATAGATAGACCATCATCCCCAAAGAAGGATCGTTAACAATGTGGGAATGAATAGAAGAGACATATAGAGAAAGGTAAGAGTTAAGGACAGTTTAGAAAATACTTGCATTTCAGGGTAGGAGTTGACAAGAGGACTCAGGGAAAGAGAGAGAAATCCTGGTGTCCAGGCCTCAGCCAGACCAAGTCCACCAGAATCTCTGGAGATGAGATTCCAGCATTAACATTGCCAACAGCCTCCCAAGCAGTTTCATGTGCGGCCGAAGTTGAAAACCATTGTTCTAGCGACTTATGTGATGCTTGATGGTGTTTAGGATTGTGTGGGAAAGCAGTAGTCAAGGAATAAAGTCCTAGTTCATTGGATTTAAATACCAGAAATCCTAACATTCTCATTTTGCTGAGGAACCCAGGGCTCCAAGAGATTAATTTTGTGACTTTAAAGAAGGAATGGCATGAGTTTTCAACCTCCTACTTACCTCTCGCTGTCATAGACACAAACTTCTCTTCCTCAACATCTCTCATCCTGCTCTTCCTCACCCCCACCAAGGGCTTCTACCACCCCTGCCCTGAGACTTCCTGCCTCTTGTTCCAAGGCTGTGAGATCCTTCCCAAGGCTCCCAGTTCAGATTTTGAATGCCGTATGTCTGCTAGGTGGAAGGCTTAGCAGCAGTAGACCAGGCCACATGGTCAAAATAAACCCCTTTAAGGGGCTCCCTCATGCTTCTGTGAGCCTGGAGGAACATGGAGAGGGTCCTGTATTTTGAGGTGCTGGAGGTGGAGCTGCCCTGACCAAGCACAGCCCTCTCCTCAGAGCTCCAGCAGCTCCCTGCCTGGTGTTTATGAATTGGCATGGAAATCAGGGGCTGGGGTGGTGAGTCCTGCCAGAGCTGATGAGGACACAGCGTTTGTGGGAATTCTGTGACTCCAGAAGGCGAAAGGTCAGTTTCTTTTCATTGACAGTGCTCTTGCTGCCTGAGGGTTTATCTCTGGGGATCTTGACTGGTTTCCAGGGTCAGGCTTCACCTCCATTGTTATCTGGAAACACAGGAACAACCCTTTTGTCGTGCCAGACTGGGTTAGACATTGGACCCCACTCGCCACAGACTGTAGTCACACCCTTTCCCTACAACTGAAGTTCTACATTCTCCTAAACAGCTGGAAGAGAGTTTTTAAAAGTATACAAACCTGCTCATGTTCCTCTCATATGCATACGTTTTGCTCCCCTCTGGGTTTCATTTTCTCTCTGGGATCTGCAAAACCACTCATGAATGTGATCGAACGTTGGAATGTACCCTGGAGCTTGAGGACACGCCTGAAATCCCCTGCAAACACTTGTCTTTCATCCACCCTCATCCACAGAAAAGATGTGCACATCTAACCCCTGAACTCATACATGATTCCACCAGCCCACAGTCACACTACAAGTGGGTTCGCGTTACACATGTGCCTGCTTACACCTCGGCTCCCATGCTCCCACCTGGAGGTTTGTGTACGCAGGGCCTGCTCATTCCTAGCAGAGCCAGCATCTGTGTTCACAGCCACATTGAAAATGTGGGTTTCTGAGAAACAAATGGCAACAGAGAAGGGAAATAAGGCAGCTGAAAGAACGGCCTGCTCCTAGAGCAAAGCCACCAAGATCTTTTCGGAAAACTCGGTGTGCAGGGCTGCAGTGTAGACTCCTACCACAGGCCCTGATCCAGCTCCAAGGCCAAGAGCAACAATCTCCTCCCCAGCCTCATCCGCTGGATTCCTCCAGCTGTCTCCAAGGCAATTTTCCCTAAATGCAAACTATTAGCATTTCCTGTTAAAACATTTCTAATAAATAAATGAATACATCATTCCCAACCCGAAGCAGGTCTGAAAGAAGCCTAGGCACTCCTCTGGGCTCAGGATGGACATGGACCACCCAGCACCAGCCCACTGGCCTGGCGCCAACGCTGCTTTTGTTTGAATTCCTGTATGAGTAACTGTTCGAGCTGACGCCAGCCAAACACAGTGAAATATTATTTTTAATATTAAATAAATAGATGGTGGGGTGTGTTGATCCTCCCCTTGCCCCCCAGTAAATTGCAGCATCACAACATAGAAACCAGTTCTTGTATCCAGTTTCCCTCAGATAGCAGAAGGAAGGTTGACATTCTCTTTGACCTTCCTCATGAAGCACTTACCCCCCAGGAAAAGGAAAAGTCCCAGTTGGTGTTGACAGGACCCAATTTGGTACAATCTGGGGGTTCAGTTGGTAACAAAGCTTGTATAGGATTGCCAACCATTTTTGTTAAATCTTCTAACATATTGTTTCCTTTCAATATACAAAAAGCACATGCTGTTTATATAACAATCAGAATGCACAAATCAATAAGGAAACTCTGACATTCCACTACCCAGTAAGAGATAACTACTACAAAATTTTGGTGAATACTCTTCCTAGCTTTTACATATTTATATATTACACTCAGGGAATGTTGATTTTGAAAAAAATCACAATGTACATATGTATATTTTTTGCACAGAATTAATTTTGGCATCTATTTTATATTCTCCTAACACTCTATTTACAGGGGCTGCATAACACCCATCGTATGGATATGCCACAGCATGCTTACTCAGTTTCCCACTGTTGGACATTCAGGTTGTTTCCAAGTTTTTGCAATTATAAACAACACTCCATTAAAAAATCCTTGTAGCTAAATCTTTGCTTACATCCTTAATTATTTTCTTAGGCTAAAGTTCCAAACTTAGAATTGTAAGACTTTGGCTACATATTGTCAAATTGCCCAAATCCCACCCGCCCTCAACCCCCCCCCCCCATCAAATGATTATACCGACCTACATTGCCACCTGCAGGGAATCAAACAGTCCCCTGCTTGTAGCTCGGCCATCCTGCATATTCTTCCTCAAAAATGTTCATTGACAGTTTGTTAGGAAAAAGAAAAAAGAGCAACCAATCATACACATTTAACACAAGAGGAGGGCCGTATGGAACTAATGCCAATCTGCGTGGTAGGTGCCTGCAACCGTGGGCCGTGAAGGGGATGAACAGAAAAGGAGGCACAGGCTATGATGGCTTGAGAAAAGCTCAGACAAGTGAGCCGACGCCTGGACTCCAGGTGCTGCTGGATGCAGTCCGTGCTCTGCGGCTCCAAGGTGAGCCAAGGCTGGAGGCTCCACCGTGGGGGTTCTCAAAGTATTCTCAATGAGGTTCATTTATTTGGAGGAAAAAGAGAGAAGCCAGGTTAGACCACTCTCTCATAGCAAGATTTCTCAGAAACTGTCAAATGTTAATGGACGGCACTCCGAGGCAAGGGTTGGAGGTGGGTGGGGGTGGAGGGTGGAGGGTATTTGTGGTTGTGCACTGTTTCATCAGCTCACTTACCCACAGATTCAGCTTGCTGCCCCACCCTCCCTCTTTTAAAAAAAAATTCCCATAATGCGTCTCAGGGATCTAGCACTTGATAGAACATACTTTAGGAAACAGTCTGATGCCATAAGTGGAAAAACGGTTTTGATAGAAGAGGAAGAGAATAGGAGTTAAGAAAAGAAGGATTTGGGGAGAGAGAAAGAATGGGACTAGAAACAGCAGAAGAATGGAAGGAGAATGATAAATAAGGGGACAGAGAGAAACACAAAAGGGGAAGGAAAGGAGGAAGGGATGCAGAGAGAGGGAAGGAAAATGAAAGGAATGAGGAAAAGTGCATGGGGAGCAGGAAGGTACCAACAGAGAGACTCACTTCTAGAAACCCTCCCCCTTGCTTGTAGGAGAGACCCCAGTTGCCTGTTATCTCCTTCATGCTCATCTCCCACAATAGGCCTCCCTAGCCGCCCGTCCCCCCCCACCCCACTCTTCAAGGGGGTTTTCTGTAAAATGTTACCATCTCAAAGCCCTGTCTTCAATGGCTATTACTTAAAATGCAAGAGAATTCATTTGCTAGGGAAGCTCAGAACATAGAAATGAAAACAGGCCCTAAAGATACCTAGGAAAAAAACACATAAGTAATTCCAAAATTATTTAATTAGTATGCCTTTTGTTGTTGTTTTTGCGTGGCTTCTTGTAGAACAATAGGACATGACTAAAACTAAACAAACACTCTGCACAGCCAGGAAGTCTAGTGGCCTAAAGAGCAGATGAAGGCAAATTGACAGCTTTTAAACACCAGCCAGACCTTTCACCCAGGAGGGCCTGCTTTCAAGCAAACTGAAAGCACTAAAGTGGTAAAATGAATTCCTAAAAGCTTAAATTCAGTGCATGTACACAGTGCTAAACCCTTTAGAATTCCACAACAAGAAGGCATTTAATTATTTAATGGAAGTTATTTGTTATTTTTTAAAAAGTCTCAAGTAACACATGCTAAAATAGAAATAAACTTGTAGAGCATTCATCCAAACCCGGAACTCCTAGAGCTCTTAGAAATATGGGGTGGGATTTGAAGCGGTTGCATTAATACTGACACTGGAGTTCATTGAAACAGTGATTTCCAACCTCTTAATCAGCAACTGTTCTCCGGGAGCAGTCGCTTATCTTAGCTCTTTGCTTTGTATTCATGTCCATAGTTGCTCATGGGTTCAATGGTGGACTGTCCGATTGGCCAATAATATTCCAAAACTTTCTGTGATTTGAACAAATGTAAGTCATAGTAACTACGTGATACACTCAAGGTTAAGTGAATGGAATTGATATTGTTCTATCTAAAAGGAAAGGAACTTGACATTTAGTTAACCTTGTCGACCTTATCACAGATAAGGAGTTGGCCTTTCATATTATTAAAAATGGACATAGCCATTAATTCTGACTTCATAAATGTCCCAGGGGTCTAAGACCCCAGGATGAAAACTCCCACATTTGAGGTTTTTCTGAAAACTTTTGAGGTTTCAATATTTGCTGCATTTTTCAGAGTTGACTCATCTTGAGCCTCTGAACCAGGGGAAGCCAGTTCTCACTCCCTGTGACTGTGACAGACATTTCAAGTCGATCTCTGCAATCTTTACTATTGAGTAGCTTTTGCTTCCTAATACAGTGTTCCAAGCAAGCAATGACTCAGAGCTGGTGCTGAAGATGAAACCAACTTGTCTTTTCTGCTCTATCCTATACTGTAGGTGATTTGTTCATAAGGCAAGTGCAAAAGGTACAGGCTTGAATTCCTCTCGACAGAGAATCTTGAGGTTTCATAATAAAGATGGAAGATGTAGAAATAAGGGAAACTAAGAGATGTAGAAGCACATGAGAATAAGATCTAACTTCTCTCCCACCTACATTGAGAGCTGTTTATAAATAGTCCTTCCTCCTCCTGGCACAGGTGCAAGAATTGGACAGAAAGGTATCAGAATGAATAGAGAAAAGGCTATTCCTAGAATCAATTTATCTGGGCTGGGAAACTTCCAAGATTGTCTTGGAATAATATTGATACCACCTTATAGGGCTCAGGAGTCACAGCCATGGTCTCCACGTCCTTTCTCTCAGCTGTCAATTTAACTTCTTGGAGACTGAGAGCCCTCTAAGAATGGCAGAAAAGATGTCATCTTCCCTTTTACCCACGAGGAATGAAAAGCTTAAAGAAGGCAAGTGATCTTGTGAGGTCATATTGCTAGGAACAAATAGAATCAGAAAAAGAGCCCGGATTTAAAAACAACCAATCCAGCCTGGCTTGAGCATCGACCTATGAACCAGGAACAGTTCAATTCCCGGTCAGGGCATATGACGGGGTTGCAGGCTTGATCCCCGGCGTGGGGTGTGCAGGAGGCAGCTGGTCAATGATTCTCTTTCTCTCTCTCTCTTCTTAGTCTGAAGTCAATAAATATATATACACAAAAACAACTAGTTCAGTGCTTTTTCCGAAGCAATTGTTCTGGGGTAAAGCATGTCAGGATGGACAGGTGGGCAGGAAATTATTTCAAAGATTTGGATAAAATGGCACTTTTCAAAGATTTTTAGTGAAACAGTTTGATATAAAAAATATAAAGGCATGTTATAATGTAAGGTGCTGAATTTGTATGACTTTTTGTGATAAAATACAAGACTTTAAAGCTATCTGTTGGTACTAATGCGGACCCTCTCTGGCCATGCCCCCAAGCTTTCCAATGGTGTGTTTCATTGTTCTCTGCTGTTCTGGTGGAAATGAGTGAGAGGTACTGCTCTTTACCATGCTGCTTCATACCTCTTCTTTCCTCCTCCTTCTCCTCAGACTTTTTCCTCATCTTCATTTATTTAGGTGGTGATACCACTTTCAGAGTCCCTCAAAGGCAGTTGGCTTGTGAGACCATTTCAGAGCCATGGGCTGCCACAGTCAGGTTCTGGTGAGAATTCTCTTTCTGGCATATAGACAGCCTTCTTCTCACCATGTCTTCAGATGGCAAAGAGCAGAGGAGAGGGGAGGGGAGGGGAGGAGAGGAGAGATGAGATTCTCTGGTGTCCCTACTTATGAAGCTACTAAGGAAACCTCTGTGACTTCATCTAAACCCCTCATATTCAGATACCATCACATTCAGATATCATCACATTTAGGTAGGGGGACACAGTTCAGTACCAGTTAGAGCGATTTCAGTTTTAAATAACAGGAGACCCTTTGGGACTAAAATAATAAAAGGCATTTGTTGGTCTAGATAACTAGAGGCAAATTAGGGTGGGCCAGCCTGAACCATAATATCAAGGACTCTGATCTCACGGCATTGCCTTATATGAGGCTACTTACTCTCTCAGTGCAGGATGTCTGAGACTTGTGCTTCCAAGTTCACCTCCAGTGAACGTGTCTCATTAGTTGGAATTATGTCATGGATCCATTCCCAAACCAATCACTGTGGCCAGTGTGATGGGCTTTACTGATCACTTAAACCAATCCAAGATAATTCTCAGCATTAAAGGAAGGTTCAACCCATCCAGATTCCATAGCTTCTTCATCATCTGAGAAAGAAAAGAGTAGAGATGGTGGGAGGTAATTATGTTGCCCACTATAACTTCCTCTTTAAAACAATCCACTTTAAATTGTTGACTATGTCTGGCATGTGGCAAGTTCTAAATAACTGAGTTGTCTAGCTGACCTTGTGCCTGTTCTTTATGCACTATATGAACATTCAGGGAGGGGGTAATGTAAAGGGAAATGCTGTAACTCCTAAAGTCAACACCTTCTGAACTCTTGTGTGTGGCAACACGAAGGAATTCCAGAAAGGGAAAGAAGTCCCTGGCCCCTAAAGCTGTATTTGGGGTTTTGTGGAGACCACATTTCATCTGTAGCAGCTTCCTCCTCCAGGTCTGGGAATAACCATCTTCACTCATCTTCCATATGGATATTGGCATTGTATTCTGCTAGCCTGGGAGGATCTGGATTTTTACTTTATTTAAAACATTTACTATGATTCATATCCATAGCCACTTTTCAAAGGACTTTGGAATATATATACCTAGTTTAAAAATTAGGAGTCCGTTATGCTAAAGGAAATAAGCCATTCACAAAAGGACAACTACTGAATAATTCCAGTCATTAGAGGTACACGGAGTAGTCAAATTCTTAAGGACAGAAAATGGAATGGTAGTTGCCAGGGGGCTTTGTAATGTCTTTCTGTGCTTTGCTGCCTCCATCCAGTCTTTCCATTTTACTCCGAGGCCTTAGGGTATCTCCATTCTGATCTGGATTGCTGACTGCCTTTTGTGGGGGACTGAAAAACCCCACTGGGAGGAGCTGGTGGTGGGATTGCCTGCACTGAGAGACTACTCACCTCCCACTTTCTCTCCTCTCCTCTATCTCAGTTCCTCAGTTCCCACACTTCTCCCGCTTCTATCACCTCACCTAACCCAAAGGACACTTCCATCCTCGCCTTGACTCAACCTGGGTAGAGACAAGTGCCCTCTTCCCTTTTTCGAACAGAAACAAGAAGAGCACTTTTCAAAAGTAAAGCAACATTTACTGTGAAAGTAAGATGAGATCAAACCAAACTGCAAGCAGGAAAGCTAAATGCATCAGAGCAGATGTAGGGACAGAAGAGAAGCCTCTTTTAATTTAACTGCTATCCTTCCAGAGTGGCTGCGGCAGGTTGATCTGGCTGCAGTCCCATTCCCCATCTGCACCCCCAAACACCTTAGAGGAGAGGAAGCAGAATCCAATAATGGGTCTGGGACCAAATGGACCACTGACCTCAGAAAAAGCACCTTCACATCTCTCCAGCATCAAAGTAACAGGACAGATTTCCATACCTGGAACCTAGCATCCTTCTCTCCTGACAACTGTTAGAGGAAACTGACACATTGAACACATAGTGCGAAAGGACCGACAGGAGTTTAATTCTCAAGACCACTGCCACAAACCAGGCATTGCCAGGAAGAGTTGAGTGTGTTCAAATTCCAGCAGTGCCCCACTAGCTCTGAGGCCTTAGGCTGGGCAAATAGTTGTGCCCCTCCAAGTGCCATATCCCTCTTATGTAGGACATCAGGGAGGACTGAAGTGGTAAGTGAGCACAGCTCGCAACAACCTCCCAAAATGTTTACTATGTTCAACGACCCTGTGCACCAGGTGTCACTACTCCAATTTCACAGATGACACAGCCTTTGAACCCAGGTCTTCTGTGGTCAAGGCCTATTTCTTTTCATTTGCCCACTGCTGCAGCCCTCATGTGGGCACTTGTTCCTATACCGTCTTGCACCATTCCCAGGTTATGCATTTGTGGAGGCCACAGCAGCCCCAAGTAAACGACTGTTTGAATTGAATGCATGAATGACCATGTTAGTAAAAGGAGAGGAAATAATCTGAATTCGAGAGACAGAGAAAGTACTTATATCAGAGGCATTTGTGATTAATTCATTTAGACAGTCAGTTAGTTAATATTTACTGAGCATTCATAAGATACCTGGCTCTATTCATATACATTGTATCATTTGGGATGCCTGGAGGGAGTGGAGAAGGCAGGGTAAAAAAATAAAGAGTCTGAGTTATAATTTTTAATATTATTTTCAGATAAAAGTAATCCTCAAACTAGGCTAAAAAAAGGATTGTTAGAGAAAGTAAAAACTGACGATATGATGTGTAATAGCCATATTGTTAGTTGTCATGTGAAAACATTTCTGTCCTCTTCTATCTCCAAATCCTGGTTATATGAAACTTAGCATGATCTCCCAAATCAGTGATTTTAAATTCTAAAATAGCATAGAGTCCAAGCGAGGGTTTTTATTGGACTGTTGCTATGGGCAGAAAGCATTTGAAAAGAAGACACCATACCTTGGATTGGAGGACAAGATTCCAGAGAGCAGGACTTCATGTCTTGAAGGTTTATGTTGCTTGATTTAGTCATTCATTTGATTTAGGAAGGGGACAAACAGCCCAGGTAGGAACCCAAAGGTCAGAAGCATGCCCAGGTAGTTGGAAATAAACCACTATTGCGGGGAAGGTTTGATGCAGTTAGGGTTGTGGATGGTTTGGTGGAGAGAGTGGGAGCAGGGGGAGGGAGAAGGAGAAACCCAAGGCTAAGGATCCCTCAGGGTGAGCATCTGCAGGTTCAGACAGGTAAGAGAACAGACAGGTTAAAGCAGGTTGGATCACAGGTGACAGTGAGAAAGGGCTCATGGGAGTGGCTTCCAAGCATGAATCCTCAAAATGAGTGTTGAAATAGGAGTGAGATGAATGTGGGGACCTCAATCCTCTTGTAATCAGTCTTGAGCCATTAAATGGACTCTGATGCAGAATGTGGACTCTCGAAGGTAGTCTGGTAAGGTGCCTCCAAGCATATTTGAGTTCCAATCTGTCACAGGTTGAATGATCTTAGTAAATCATTTAACCTTTCGGCTTCCACTTCCTCATCTGTAAAGTGGGGATGGCAGCAACAGTACTTGCCTCACTGGGACGTTATGAGGATGAATGTCACATGCTCAGCATTGTACCAGACAGTGATGAACTGGAGGGACCTGGGGCTACCACCTTTGGTTTGTGAGCTCCTCAAGGGCAGATTCTATGGCTACTATTCATCACTTACTTCATTATCATTATTGTTGTTAATAAATTAACATCCAGACATTTTAAAACATACCTTCTGCTTCCAGTGATGTCAAAAACTGATACCAAGCAACTTCTCTGTGGCCTGAAACCAACCCTTCTGTTTTTTTGTTTTGTTTGTGGTTGTTGTTGTTGTTTTTAACCAGAGATAGCTGAGCCAAAGCAATAGTGAGTTGTCCCTGCTCCCATTGGATATCCTTACATTATTCCCTGAACTTCAGGTCCAAGTAAAGGAGACAGCACAGAAAGAAAGAAGAGAAAGATGTGAAAGCAGAAGTAGAGAATTGTTGACTTGGAGAATTGGAAGGCACTGAAGGTTCTCCTGAACAACCATCCCAGTTAATTAAGAGTGGTAACAGTGATGTCAAGAAGGGACTAGAAAGAAGTGAAGGGAGGAAAGACAGGGTAAAGGCTTCAGTGGAAGCTTTGCTTCTATTTACAGTGTTAACAACTGATCAGTGTTATATTGAACTAGAGGCCCTGTGCACAACATTCATGCACTTGGTGGGGGTCCCTCAGCTTGGCCTGCGCCCTCTTGCAGTCTGGGAGCCCTCGGGGGATGTCTGACTGATGGCTGAGGGCTGCTCCCTAAGCTGGCAGTCGGACGTCCTTAGCACTGCCACAGAGGCAGGAGAGGCTCCTGCCACCAATGCTGCACTCGCCAGCCATGAGCCTAGTTCAGGGTTTTTGGCTGAGCGGCGCTCCCCCTGTGGGAGCGCACTGACCACTGGGGGGCAGCTCCTGCATTGAGCGCCTGCTCCCTGGTGGTTAGTGCACGTCATAGTGACTGGTCATTCCACTGTTTGGTCGATTTGCATATTAGCCTTTTATTATATAGAATAGGCTGAGATCCTTGGGGAGTAAAACAGGAGGTCTCTTCTCCAAATCCTGGAATCTCTGGTTGAGAATCTCTTTTACAAAGAGGCAGCTATCATCTCCTGTTGATAACTTAGGTTGCAATATACTTTAAACCCTAATTACTCTCTCTCACTTACCTTCCTTAGTATTTGATGCAGGTTACCATCTTTCTTCCTTTGCAATCCCTGTCCTCTTTAAATGTCTCTTCATTTTTTTATTCAGAGTATAAACTTTAAAAAAGTCCCTTCATTTCCTTATTTTCTTTTTCTCTGCCTCTCCAATTCTCCATCTCCTGCCCTTTTGATCTTCTGTTCTTATTTATTATTTTTTCCCTTTTCTGTCTTAGTTGCCATTCATATTGTTCTAATAGTGCATATGAGGTTCTACTCGTATTCAGGTCTACATTTTCAGCCCACAATAACACCATCTCTTCATAAGCAGAAAAAGCTAGAAAAACAAAACAAAACAAAAAGAAACACCCCAAAGCTCTGGGTTCTGGCCCTTCCCTAATTATCTGGCTCTTTTTTTCCCTAAGTACTTTCATTTTTAGTGTCGGCATTGAAGAGAGAGAATGAACTAGGATACTGCTCAGAAATATGTTCTATGAATCACCTTTTGACTAAAGGTTAGAAGACACAGTTTCACCATTTAAGTTGCAAAATGTTTCAGGCTGATATTATGCTCTTACAGGACTAAGTATTCTGGCTAAAGCCCAGACTCTGCTCCTCTATTGCTCACAGGCATTGGGACACCTAGTGATTCTCAGTAGGCTTCTTTTTGGCATTATAGAAACTTGGCAGAAAGGTCCTTCAAAGTCAATGCAGTCTACCCAGCTACCTGGCATCCCTGAATTCAGGGGAGGAAAACTCACTCCTTCCCAAGGCAGCCCAATTCGTTCCATGGCCAAATAAGAAGGCTGAATTTTCAAAGAAAACATTCCTATGTTTGGTCATGGTGGTTGTTTGCTTAGCAAACTATCTTTCCATGAATGATAGTTATTCTTAATTTTCAGTAGCCACAGGTTATTCCCCTCCTATCAAGGTCTTTGCAAGGCCTTTTAAATGATCAGAATACTGGGTTACTTGTCTTTTTTAAATTTACAGATGTGGAGGCAAAAATGTTTGTAGTGCATGAATCCTTCCTCATCAGCCTCATTGTCATGTATAATAATAATAGCTAACGTTTCTGTGGAATTACTATGTGCCAGGCATTGTTCCAAGCATTTTGCATATATTATATAAAAAACAACAACATGATTTCTCAAAACAACTTTTACTATTTTCTTCTCTACAGGGTTCCAGAATATGATGGCACATCAATTAAAGATTGAATCTAGTCATCTAGTTCAAACCCCAACTTTCCAGATAAGTCCCAGAGAGGGTATATATGCCTTACCTTAGGTCACACAGTTAGTAGGGTGGGAATTAATAACAACAGAATCATCATTCGTAGCCAGGATCAAGTAAATTATTTCAAGAACTTGAACTTTTTTTGTAAGAATCTGCTTCATTTTGCTCTACAGGTGGTTAATGCTCTGCCACAAGTTGCCAAAATCATTTTTCTTCTTCTTCTTCCTCTTCCTCTCCTCCCCCTCCTCCTTCTCCTCTTTTGTTAATCCTCACCTGAGGATACTTTTAAAAATATATATATTTTTATTGATTTCAGAGAAGAGAGAGGGAGAGAGAGAAACATCAATGATGAGAATCATTGATCGGCTGCCTCTTGCATGTGCTTTGACTGGGAATTGGACTGGTGACCTCCTGGTTCATAGACTGATGACCAACTACCAAGCCATGCCAGCCAGGCATCCAGGATACTTTTTTATTGATTTTTGGAGAGTGGAAGGAGAGAGACAGAGAAACATCAATATGTGAAACATGCACACACACACACACACACACATTATTGATTTTAGAGCAGAGGAGGGAGATAAATAGAAATATTGATGAGAGAGAAACATCGACTGCACTCCCTCCCGCCAGCCCGCCTCTCTCTCCTGGCCCAAATCCAGCCACAACCTGGTTATGTGCCGTGACCAGGACCATAGATCTCCAGGTTCATGAGTCAATGGTCAACCACTGAGCACACTAGCTGGGTTATTATTTTTCCTATCTTTTAAAAATAAGCCTTTTTTTTTTTTTTTTTTTTTTTTACCTTTCTTCCCAGGCACTTGTGTCATCTCTCCCTCCATTTTCCAATATATTTTAAAACTTTTTTAATGTAGTGAATTTTTCTCCAAGTTAGAGTGATATTTCTGGATCAGAACAAAACAATCATTTTAACTTTTCTGCTGTTGACTCTCTTATCAGAACAACTGATAAACACAGTTTAGTTGACTTAGTTAAGATCTGTCCAGTCTTTCTCTTCCATGGCCTATCATGAAGGATGTAAGAGGCAGTGGGTGGTGGGGGGCGGGGTGTGGGTGAGGATAGGTAAAGGAACAGGGAGAAATGCAGGACATCTGTAATAGTGTCAACAACAAATTAAGATAATTAAATTAACTCTTAAAAAAGTGGGGTGGACAGTATCAGGGAGAGGTAGACCCTGGGTAGAACAAAGAGCTGGCTGCATGTTGGAAAACAACCTCTCCGGCAGAAGAGAAGGGAGCCATCTGGCTGGCTGTTTGATTCCATGGAAATCCACCTGAATTCTGCCTCTGGGACAGGCCAGGAATATGACAGGGAAACTCCTGCCCAATTCTGGTTGTGAACATTTCTTCCCAAGAACTCTGTCTGTGCACTCTCCATATTTGGAACCAGGTCTGGCAGGAAAAGTAGAGAGAAAAGACTTTTATTCTTTCAGAACACAGGAATATTCTATGTCAGGAGCTGTTTTGTCCCTCCACCCCCACCCCAGTATCAGTGTGGGGGCTACATAGAATATTTTAAATTATATTTGCCTTCAAGCCATGACAGCTTTAAAATAGTATGGACATGGACATGAAATAGTCCAATTCAATTTATAACTAATGCTAAGGCAATTCCTAAACTATTTTATTGTATACTAGAGGCCAGGTGCACAAAATTCATGCCCTCTTGCAGTCAGGGAGCCCTTGGGAGATGTCCAATTTATGGGGAGCAGGTGCTAAGGATGGCAGTCGGACATCCTTAGCACTGCCGCGGAGGTGGGAGAGGCTCCCACCACCACTGCTGTTCTTGCCAGCTGTGAGCCTGGCTTCTGGCTGAGCAGCGCTCCTCCTATGGGAGCACACTGACCACCAGGAGGCAGCTCCTGCATTGAGCGGGATTAGGCCAAAACCTGCTCTCTGACATCCCCTGAGGGGTCCCAGATTGTGAGAGGGTGCAGGCCAGGCTGAGGGACCCCACCAGTGCACAGTTAGGGCCAGGGAGGTTGGCCAGCCAGGGAGGGACCACAGGAGGGCTCCAGGATGTGTCTAGCCTGTCTCACTCAGTCCTGATCTGCTGGACCTGAGCAGCAAGCTAACCTACCAGTTGGAGTGTCTGCCCCCTGGTGGTCAGTGCATGTTATAGCGAGCAGTTCAGTGGCCTTAGCATATCATTAGCATATTATGCTTTGATTGGTTGAAAGGATGACCAGACACATAGCATATTAGGCTTTTATTATCTAATCTAATAAAAGTGTAATATTGAAATTGACCATTTCTTTGGGATGCCTAAGCCAAGCCCACCAGCCAATCAGAGCGACTGTATGCAAATTAACCCAGTCAACATGGAGGCCGGCAGTCACAAAGTTGCTAGAGTAAACAGGCAGCTTCCATTGCAGCAGGAGTAAAACTGTTTGCCAGCTGGCCGAGCCCCTCTGTGCTCCAGGCAACAACATATTTGCAACAATGTCTCAATTATAGAAGCCTCGGAGCGATGGAGGAAACTGCCTGCCTAGAGTCTACTAAGGCAACATTCTTTCAATCATAGAAGCCACGAGATGAAGCAGACAGGAGGCTTCCTTACCTGCCTAGGCCTTGGCTTAAAGGAATAGTGTCTCAATTATAGAAGATAAACCCAAGAAACCTGCTTCCAGCCAGCCTTGCTGGGACATTGGGTCAATGGGAGCTGTGGGCAGCCTGAAAGCCTGAAAATGCACCTCAGCCCATCACCCACGCTGGGCACACCCCCATGGGGTGAGGGTCCCCACTGGGGGGCTTGACCAGCCTGCAAACAGCCATCAGCCCCTCGCCTAGGCTGACCAGGCACGCCAGCAGGTGGATATCCCCAGAGGGGTCCCAGACTGCGAGAGGGCACAGGTCGGGCTGAGGGACCTCCCGAGTGCACAAATTTTTGTGCACTGGGCCCCTAGTATAGAATAAAATTGTTCAAAATTTGTTTGTTGGGTTTCAGCTGCTTTATAAAAATAAACAAACAACTACAGACATTATAGTTGAATTGGTTGGGAAAAAAGTTCTGAAGAGACATTGGTTGAATATTATTAGTTAGATTTTCAGCAAAAGGGTATTTCCTCTAATTGTTTGAACGTTTCTCCTCTTCAGTAACTAGAAAGATGACCTTTGTTTGGATTTTAGGGTCACACACACCTGGGGCTCAATCTTCGTTCACCACTTAGAATCCTGAAAACTTGTGTATGTGACTTAACCCTGGGTCTCCACTTCCTTTCATGGGCTAGCACTTATCTCACAAACCAATGTGGATTTCAAACAAGGTATTTGCAAAGCACATGAAATATGTTTGCATAGTGCTAGGTTTATAGCTCCTCAGCAAATGTTAGTTTCTCTGTGTGTATATGTCTGTAAGTGTGTGTGTTTGGAGTGAAGAGGAAGGACTTAATTGATGAGTATGAATTGGAGGGCCATTCCAGAAATAAAGAATGTGTAAACAAACAAAAATCAAATACAAAACAGAAAGGAACAAAGGTGAGAAACAAGAAGCTTAGAAAAGTGCTATTAACAAGTATTTAATAAGCACCTCTTATTTAAATGTTTCGGTCCTCCACCAGGTAACCAATGAATGGGATTCATGCATAGTTCTTATCCTCAAAGAGCCTACAATACTTTTTAGGAGACCCCACCAGTGCATGATAAGAGCTACTTATTTGTAAAAGAGATCATTAAAAGGCAAAGGAGTTGATCCTCTTGGAGCTGAAAGAAGAAAGCATTCATGGTTCTTTAGAGACCAGACAGAAGTTCAGTGTTGCCAATGGAGAGAGGCAAGGACAGATGAGAAAATCTTCAAATGACCAGCCATTTGATCTGATGACTAAGGTTTGGGGATGGCTGGGGAGACTGCTGGGTTGTTTTTTTTTGTGTGTGTGTTTTTTTTTTAACAGCAATGGTGAAAACTGATTCTCATATTCTTTGGAACAACAGAAATTCCCAAAACAAACCTAAATGGGGCCTGATAGTCTCGTAGCATTTATGCTGAGGAGGAGGGATTGAGGGACAAATTGAAACCTCCAGTGCACACTCCTGGTTTCCTTATTTGGCTTGGGTGACACCCATTACCCTTTGTTGAGTTACTTATCCAGATCCTCTTTAAGCTCCATTTCTTTCTTTTTCCAGCAGATCCCCGGAGAGATGCCCTTTCAACCCTCCATCTCTGCTAAATGCCTTCTGGATCCCAGCAGTGGAGCCCATTGGATGGTTGGATTGACTCAGAGCAGACTGTTAACTGAGGCCTATTAGGATAGGTAGAAAGAATTCTAGCCACATCTTCCAGGTTAGGAGAGAAATGGCAGCTCCTCCCCACTGTGTGCCCATGGCAAAGCACAACAACCATCTTTAAAGAGTTAATACTCCCCCCCCCCCCACTCCTGCCCCCCAACTTGCTGCCAGAGATCAGTTAATCTGATAATTATGGCAACAAACACAGTTTAGACAAACAAGACCTGACCCTGAGGGTTTGGAATGAAAACATTTACTCTCTCCCTGAGCCGGAGAGTCGGTGCCTGGAGCATACACACAGTGAGACTGGGAAAATACCCTTGTGCTGGAGCGACAGGGTGAAAACATCTGTGTTCCTGAGCTGCTTAAGAAGATAAAGTTAATGGGAGAAGGGAGGGGGTGGGGAGGTAGGAGGAGCAGGGAATGGTGCTGCTGAAGGGTGTGCATATTTGAAGCAGATGGAAAATGTACCCATAACTGGAGATGTAAGCCAATTGTAATCGATTTTACAATAGATGCAGGGTGACAGGAGAGGTGCAAAAGGGACTCAATGATGCAGAGTTCCCGTGAAAAGCCTGGAGAGTAGCTAGAGGAGGAGGAACATCTTGAAACACCTAAGTGAGATTTACTCCTGAGAGCTAGAGCAGAAGGATATTCATAGTGGCCCCTGGTTCTAAGTGAATTTGATATCTGCCAGGGATTGGGGTTGACACACTAGGTTGGCTGGTCATCCTTTTCTCACCTCCAGTTTTGCTTGTAAATTGAGCAACTTGCCCCTTACCCCTCCTTGCCTGCCTCCAAGCCTGTCAAGCTACTTTCCCTGCTTTCAGTTCTAAAATGCTGCTTCCTAGAAGAAATCTTTCCGGGTTGCTTAAACTGGAGGTTCTGACCTTGGCTTGCTTCAACCTGGAATTCCAACAGTTTCTTCTTTTTCTACTCTATCCTTGAATTTTGCACAGGTGCCAAATGTCATTTCTTTTTTGTACATGGCTGGTGGGATATTGGCTGGTAAATATCCTTGCCCTTTGGAACTCTCCAAATTATCTCTAGGCATCCAAAGCCCTGGAGGACTGCAGATCATACATACAGATGACACCAAGCTAAGAGGAATAACTGCTATGATTGATGGTAGGATCAAGGTTTAAAATGAATTCCATGAGGTGAAAGATGGTCTAACAACAATAAGATGTGCTGCGCCAGGAATGTGAAGCACTGCGTTTAGGTCTAACAATCAACTGTACAAGCATAGGATGGCAAGATCTATAAAACAAGTTTATGTAGAAAAACCAAACTAAACCAAACATTTTTCAGTCAACAACTGACTCAATGTGAGACAACAATGAACCCATCTGCTTAAATACTAAATACAAGTATAGTAGGTATTAATAAAAGTATTGATAACACTAACATTTTACTATGTTCTTTTTTTTTTGTCCTCACCCAAGGTATGTATGTATGTATGTGTGTGTGTGTGTGTGTGTATATATCTATATATCTATATATCTATCTATCTATATCTATCTATCTATCTATATCTATATCTATATCTATATCTATATATAGATATAGACATAGATATAGATATATATATAGAGAGAGAGAGAGAGAAAGAGAGAGAGAGAGAGAGAGAGAGAGAGAGAGAGAGAGAGAGAGAGAGAGAATAGATCAGTTGCCTTTGGTACATGCTCCAACCAGTGATTCAACCCATAATCCAGGTATGTGCCCTGATCTGCGATTGCACTGGCAACCAACTGAGCCACTCCGCCAGGCATTTTTCTCAACAAAGAAAGGACAAGACTAAATCAATCTTCTTCATTTTATTTTAATATAACTATTTGCTGACCAAGCACAGAGTCCAGATGGCTGTACATAACAATTCTGTCTTACTTGTTTGGGCTTTAGCTTATATAGCATTCCCTACAGGGTTCACCTTGGCAATTGTCAGGGGTTCCCATTCCCTATTTAGCTGGTTCTACCTGCCCCTGTGTTTTGAATTTCACAAAGGCCCAATTAGTCTGTTGGAGAGTCCCCCATTTCTTGAGAGACACTTCTTTTCAAAGAGACCAGTCTTCTGTTTCTCACACACCCCATGATCATTTGTTCATTGGTTCATTGATTCATTGATATATCCACTGACTATGTACCAGGACCTGGGGAGTCAGTAGAGAACAAGCCCCCATAAAGCTTAGGTTCTCATGGGGGTAGGCAGACCCTAAATAAAAACTGAACATGTCAGATAATAAAAAGGCCTTAAAAGTTACCAGGTACTTGAAAAGCCTTCCATCTCTGCCTACCTGGTAGACTTTTCAAATGCTACCTCCTGCTTCCTAACCCAGCTCAAGTTCCACCTTCTCCTTGGAGGCACGGACTGTGTCCAAGGCCTCTCTTCCCTGAGCTCCTGGTGCCCAGGGCTTGTAACACATAATGTAACACTCAACTGCTCTCTAATTGTTTCCCTGATGCTAATTTTGCCTCCCACCAGACTGTAGGAGACAGTAAACTTTGAAGTTATAGGACATGCCGTCTACTTAAACATATTCAGTCAATCTCTAGCTGAGATGCTCTTTGAAAGGAGATGAAAAACACAGCTCAAACATGGTGAGGTTTTTAAGCTGATTCCCAGATAACAAGGGAACTTCTTCCAGTGCCTCTGAAATCCTCTAGAATAAGAATGTAAAGTTAGGACAATAGTTTGTTTATTTGTTGAACTTACCTCCTCCAAAGAATCCTAGACTCTGTAAGGAGATCTTTAAAGCAACAAACATACCTTAAACTGACTAGTGGCAAGATTAGAGCGAACAGCAGGAAGAGACATCCAATAATCTCAAAAGGGGAGGAAGGTAAGGACAGACAATGGTGAATTCAGAAAAAGGCCCAGTCCAAAACTGAGTCTAAGCAACATGCTTCTGGATCCCTTACCCTCTGTAGAATAAGAAACAATTCCCTAAAAGTCCAGAAACAATACCAATGGACTGGTTAGAGGACTGTTAAAGAAATAATCGTACCATCATGTGGTGGACTGGTATGTGGAAAGAATAACACAGATAAAACTATCCACTGACATAAAGAGAGGCCACTACATACTATTAAGAAGTGACTCTCATTATAGTACAGACTAGGGGCCCGGTGCACAAAAATTTGTGCACTTGGGGTGGAGGGAGTCCCTCATCCCGGCCTGCCCCCTCTCACAGTTTGGGACCCCTCAGTGGATGTCCTATGATGGCCCCAGTCTGCCAGGCGCCTTTTGTGTGTGTGTGGCCACTGGGGACCTGCCCCCAGCCGCATCTGAGGCTCGGAGCAGTCCTCCTGTGTGTGTCTACCTGCTGGGGGCCTGCCCCAGGCACACCGTGGAGGCTTGGAGCAGGCACCCCCTCTATGTTGATCTCTCAGACTCTTGCTCTCCCCAGCATGTTGTTCTCTTTTTTGAGCTGTGGCCAGGGCTGGGTGCGGCCTGCCTCCCAAGCTTGCCTACTGCCCATCTTCCTCCAGCCACCAGAAAGCAGGGAAAACCCCCCTCGTGGTCAGGCCAGCCTTTTCCTGCTCCCTGATCCCCGCAAGGGACCTGGGAAGCCACCAAGCAGGCCGCCAACTCTTTCCCACTCACCCGTCCCCTGCTGCCTTCCTTTCCCCCTTCCAGGTGCCGCCAAGGGGTCTGGGGAGCTGCCAAGCAGGACCCCGGCCCCTGCAGCCTTGCTTTCCCGCTCCACGATGCCCCGCAAAGGGCCTGGGCAGCCACCAAGCAGGCCACCGGCCCCTTGCCGCCTCTTACCCGCTTCCCGGTGCCCTCCAACCCTGCCGCCTGTTTCCCATCACGGGTCCTGGGTCCTGCGCTGTC
>PVJC01028410.1:0-22573 GCA_004026665.1 Murina feae
CCCCCCCCCCCCCCCCCCCCCCCCCACACACACACAGCTTAGCTGCAGGTGTTTGGCCTTCCTAAGCTGCATCAAGTGGAGAAGTGCATGGGCTGCTTCCTGTAGTTCTGGGCTGAGCCCTCATGTGACTTCTCCATCTCGCTGAGACTCACCCGCTGCACAGAGGTAAGGAGAGGAAGAGAAGGCTCTCTGACGAGGGAAAGGATGGCCTCTTGAAGTGTTTCAAATACAAGTGCTGGGCCCTGTGAGTTACCTTTTCTGTCAAAGGAGGCAGATCAGGGGTGAAGCTGCCAGCGATTTGTTGGTCTGAAATGCAGCCCAGGCTTCCAGCAGCACTCTGAGCATTTCCTTCCTCTCTCCAGACCCCAGAAAAGTCACCAATGTGGCCGGTATTATTGCCTCAGATAACTGGGGAGATGGTGCACCGGTGGCAGCCCAAATAGAGAAAGAACATGAACTGTTTGCAAAAAATAGTTGGACACATATGAAAATGTTTATAAATCCATATAAAAGCCATTTTTAGAACCTTTTATCTTAATCTAGAGCTATTTCCTTTTATGGGAAATAATTCTAAATAATAATTAATAAAGATTCCATCACCCTTAGTAAGCCTTTTGATTCAAGTATTTCTCTCATATCTTGCACGAGAGGAAATTTCCCTCTCAATTAGGACTGCTGGTGCATTGGTTCCCAGCTGGAGGGGGACATTTACTGCTCACTCCTGTTGTGTGGGGGGAATGAAAGAGGGACTCTCTTTCCTCTATTTGTTTTCTTGAGCTTATAATGTTAAAATACTGTCTTTCACAGTCCATTTTACATTGACTACCACAGTGCAGAAGCCGAACCAAGGGACTGTCTGCCTCCCGCTGTGAAGTCTCAGCAACGAGGCCGGGAGTACCTGGCTAACAACCCCAGCCCCCGAGCCGTCCGTGCAGTTCCCCATGATGAATAGCTTGGACAAACACTAATCAAAATTACTTTCTGGTCTACCTTATTCAGCAAGACAAATGCATGACACGGCCCCGGGGGCCTGGATTTGTTAATTTGCAGATGTCTTTGCTTACGTGTGTCTGGCCATGCTGTCAGCCCTGCTCCTCTCTGTGTGCACAGGGGTGGAGTGGAGGCCCCTCTGTCACAGCACCCTGACCTTCTCACCTGTTGACCTGATTCTGCAGCCTGGACACTACCCACCATGTCCGTTCGGGTGAGAACTCAGGATCTTTCACATGCTGTTAATTTCCATCCCAAAAAGCAAAGGGGGCCCGGGAATTGGAAGCGAGTGACACCACAGTGCGCGCCATGGTTCTTGTCTCGAGATTGGTGTGCATGTGATCCAATGGGGTAAACCGGATGCTTGAACCACAAGATGAAATCTCAAGAGACTGCAGCTTGAGAAACTGTCACCCACTTGGGTTAAGAGTTTCAGGAAGAGTCCCCCGAAAAGCAACCAGATCAGCGAAAATGATGCCCCGCAGCTTCAGGACTCAGCTATTGGCGGCAGGGAAAAGGGAAGGTTAATGTCAACTGTGTGGAAAGGCGAACATGTGAACAGGGACTTATAAGCGCAGGCCACCACAGGCTGGCTTCCGTGTTTCCTGCCGTCTGTTTTTATAACGTTGGAAGAAGGACCAGCTGAAACCACCCGATGGCCACGTTTATGATGATCTACCTGAGGGGCCCGAGGCTTGCGCGGTCACCATACCCAGACCTCACCTGAGTGGGAGTGAGAGCGACGCCACGCACGGATGCCATTGCCCTCCCAGGTCTTAACCTTTCACAGCCAGACGGACAACCAGGAAAGCAGGAAATGGAAACAAGCTATGTTTGGCTGAATTTTACATACCGTAATCTCTTTACCATGTCAAGCGAGGCAGGAATGCTCAGGCCCATCGGTTCTGGCACAAATTCATTCCAGAGGAGAGTGATTTACAACTTACACCATTCTCAGCTCTTCCCCGAGAGTGAAGCGAAATGACCCAAAAATAACATTACTCCTTAGGTCGAGCAAGAATGGGCTTCTAAAGGGTGGTCTTGGGCGTAGGTTTTCACCCGTGGAAACTCAAGCTCAGACGCCACTCCAAAGTCTCGGTAAGGGTCAAGTCCCACTCCTGTTGTAAGAGGTCGATAGTCTGGTGAGTTATGAGGTCTGTGGGAGCAGTGGGGCTTGGCTCAGGAGCCATTTGTTTGTTATCACCTTACCCATGAATCCTGAATCAGTCCAGGCCAGTGAAGCCTGGTGGGTTCCACCCCCTCTGATGCCAAGCCCTGTTGGTGTGTTGGGCCCCATGGAGAGACAGAAAGACCCTTCTGCAGTGAGCCTGATGTGGAGATATCAGTGGTGCCAGAAGGCAGGTTGAATGGGTGGGCCCAGGCGGAGAAAGAAACAGGGCAAAGGTTTGAAACTTAATTGGTTCAAGTATCTTGATGTAAAAGTGAGCCCCTTAAAATACTCTGAGAGGCCCAAGAAAACCATCTGACAGGGCTTATAAATAGACAAGTGAGATGTTGAAATTATTTCAAGACAGATGCCTTTTTAAACTGTATTCGGAACACCTTTCAGGCTCCTAGTTGCACAGTTCCTCAAGCAGGAGGCTTTTCATCTTCCCAACATCTGGACCTGTCAGGACGCAGCTCTGCGGAGCTCCGCAGATGCAGGCCCTTCCCCATGAAAGTGCATCAACAAATCACCCGCACTCACGGCACACGCGTGTTTCCCGGGCAGCTGTGGAGAAGACATGAGCTGCAGGGGAAGCTCCCTGCGGCCCGACTCCTCCACTTTTCTGCTGAATCCACTCTCTTCAGCAAATTTTCAGAAATTCTCTACTAAGTGGCTAACAATTGCAAGCAAGTTTGTTTCCTAGGCTTTTAGGAGGTGATTGACATGAAAATCTTTTTTTCCCCCCCTGGGTAAAATGTTCTCAATCCCATAAATCTGTAGGCTTGACAGAGTTGGGTGCATTTATGCTGTTGCTCAAGGAATTTCCATGCTTACTTGCTTTGGGGTTTACGCCAGCCCTGCTGACTGTGGGGTGGGCAGGTGGGGGTTTGGGGGCGGGGACAGCAGCCCTTGCTACAGGAAGGGAGCCATTGGGGCCCACGCTGCCTTCTCAGGACAGGCAAAGCCACGTGGCAAGGTCACACCTGGCTGGGGTGCCCAGCCGGCCTCTGAGCACTTAGCTGGAGAAGAGCCTTCCACTAAACACCAGAACAAAGCTGGTGATACCGTCATTTATCTTTCCAGGAGCGAAGGCTCCAATGTGCCTTGGAAACGCGTGGCTCGGCGCATGGCTGGAGCCGTAGCTGTGGCTGCGTGCCAGAGCACCACAGGAGAAGTGAAAGCAGGGGACCTACAAAGGCTGCGTGGAACTTCACACCACTTTCCCATAAATAACAGAGATCAAACAGGCACGGCTGGCCCTAATGATGACAACAAATGCTTCATCGGTTTCACGAAAGCACTTGGAACCTTGTGGGAAGGATGGGAAAAGAGAACTGGCTGATGTGACACTTGGGATTTATGACTCTCTTTGGTCGACATCAGAACAGAAGGGAGAGCTGGTGTTAGGACAACTTCTCCGTCTCATCACTGTTCTAGCTCTGCATTTCTGGCGAACCAGCCAGCGCCTTGGTCATCAAACGTGTCCTCTATGTTCATTTCTTGGCAAGCAGAGTGGTGGCCCCTGGAACCTGAACAAAGCCGATTTCCACATTAAGGCCGAGGAAACTCAGCCGGGCATGGGTGGGGGTAGCGATGATTTCAGGGTCAAATATTTAAACACCTGGTGCCTCGGGGAAGCCAGCCTTCAGCTGGGACCCCTCCGTTTGGGCAGGAGGGGCGGGGAGCCCCTGGCTGCATTATTTGCATAGAAGCACTTGGTTTCTTTTCTCTGCTTCTCAGGGAAAAACGCTAGACAACTGCAGGACTCCTACCACCCTGTGGTAACTTCGCGCCATGACAGACACTCCTGAGCCTGGGCTTCCTTACTGTTCTCGGGAGAAACATCACATCACCCACAGCTCCTGGGCATCCCTTTTAGCCCCGCAGCCCATGGGGCATCTTCAGGGAGGCTCGGAAGTCCACTCCAGCGTGCATTTTCAAGGCCAGAGAGATCTCAGATTGAACAATGCCTGGACTCTTGCTCTGGGTGGTAAAGGACTGGCCAGGAGAGAGAACCAAGACAAGCGTCAGCCAGAGCCAACCGGGACGGTCCAAGTCCAGCACCCACGGAAGGGATGGGGTTCAGAAAGGAAAGTGGCCTGCCCCCCGAAGCTGACAAAGCATTCCCATGGTTCGCATTTGCTCCCAGGCTGTACATCTCTCAAATGTTTCTTTCCACAGCCTGCCCCCATCCCCAATTTTATATGTAGCAGATGGCCTTCAAACAAATCAAGGAGCAGAAGCTGCAAAAAACTTAAAGGAAAAAAAAAAAGACAGTGAAACTCATATATTTCTTCAAACGCTAAGATGAACTACAGATGTTTGCTGAAGGGTGATGGTGCTGCCTACAACTCAAGACTCGACGTAAAAGAGGAGCCCACTTGTGTTTAGCGTTGGACAAGCCCGGTAGCTGTCAGGGTGTGATTTATGGGGGTTGCTGGTGAGACTTTATGTCACTGGGACGTGGCAATTAAAACACTGCATTCTGCTTGCAGAGTGTCTTCCTCTGTGGACCCAGGTGTGGAGTCCGCGCTGCAGACATGCCAGGTGAGGACGGACGCTGCTCTCCAGGCGCAGCACAAGCCTCCACCCTCCGGCCTCTGACCAGCCTCTGGTTCCTGGGCCTCCCCGCCTCCTGCTCCAAAGGGTTTGAGGTCATGGGGAGCAAAGTCTGCCCTTACCTGGCACCTGAAGTCAGATTCATCGCGCATGAAGCTTGACAGAATTACTAAATGAGAAACCGTCCTCTGGTGCACACCCCAGCTGCATGTAGGAAGCAGCTGCTCACTAGACAGAGTTTTTGAAAAAGGAAGAGAAGAATCACAGCAGAGCCTTGATATGAACAGAACATGCACATCGGGACGGCCAGTGGGGCCCTGTAATTAGAAGCTTCATTTCAGGACTTGTTGTAACTTGGTCATAAATATTTATTATAAACTAAAACTGAAGATGCAGTGTCTTTGCTGAATGTTGTCATCCCACTTGTCTCATTGCTTTCTAAGACTGAGTCTTAACCATGGATGTAGAGAGATGGATTTGAATACCCATGCCCACCCTCGAATTCAAGGCCACGTACACATCTGTGCAGACGTGACCCCAGTGCCCATCGCGCATGTGCACAGGCCCTTCCCCAGGTTTGGGTTTAAGGCTGGAGGCTGGGGCTGCAGAAGCTGCTGGAGGAGGCCCCCACCGGCCTCTGGCCTCTGGCACAGAAATGTGGGGAGCCTTTGAAGTTACCACAACTCAGGTGGAAGCCCCTCAGAGCAGCCCCAAGAGGAAGTCATTCATTTTCAAACAAAGGGGGAAATTCCTCAGCACCCGGGTGTTTCTACTAAAACAAAACCCTGAAAAGTTAGTCTCCAGAGGATGAATCAGCCCCAGCTGCTCTCCATCTCTGCGAGGTTGTGACGAAGGAAACAGGCTGCCTGCACTGCAGCAGGAGAGTTGCAGGCTAGACAAAAGGAAGCATGGCGGGACAGGCCAGAACCTTCACCTGGGAACCGGGGAGCGTAAGTGGTGGTGTTTGGAGGTAGAAAATGGATAACACAGGTTTTCAAGTTCTGTTCTATGTCCATGGTGGACATAGCACACAGTGCCTCTGCACCCTGCCGTGAGTTAGCTGGTGAGCATGCCCATGCGCAGAGCTCTCAGTGAAAGCCCAGAGGACCTGGGCCCACCCTCTGCTTCCTCCCTCTAGGCAGACTCGGCCTCAAAACTTCCATGGAGATGACAATCTTGCTTGTTTTCAAAAGACTGTGGTTGATAGTGGACATTTGTCTTTAAAAAACAAAACAAAACAACAACAACATCCTACCGCTTAACCTCTTTTCTTGTGTAGGAATCTCTCATCCCAGGAATCACAATGGGATACAGAAGCTTCCTTTCATTTCTGAGGCTGGAAAGTCAAATCTTCACCTTCTCCTCTCTTTGCAGGCTGGACCTCCGGCCCTCCTGCCGCAGACACAGAGCTCGTCTTGTGTTGTTCTGGTGTCCCGCACGGGAGGGAAGTTGCAGGAGAAGGACATGAATGCAGCTTGGATCACCCAACATGATTCAGAAGGTGCTGACAGACAGGACAAGCCACCACAGAGAATGTCTATTCTTTGGGGTACATCTAATATTGGGTTCAGGTTTGAGGGCTGAGTGGATCCCCTTAACCACCTGCCAGACAGACCATAAAATAATGACTTGAACAAAGCCTATAGGGTAGCTGGCCATGGTGAAGGGGGCAGAGCTGGGACTCCTTCCCGAAAACCATGAAGTCTTGTGACATGGAATTGCTGGCTTCACTGTCAGAGCTACATTCGGATCAGACTGAGTGATCTTGGGCAAGCCTCATCTCTGAAACTCAGCTTCCTCATCTTCAAATCATGAGTTCTTATAGGATAGTTGTGAGGATCAAATGAAGCTTCATGCTTGGCACATAGTAGGTACTCAATAAATAGTGGGCTCTCTGCCATCTAAAGAGAAATCTAGAAGGAGAAGACATGGACTAAGGCTTGGAGGGACACGTGTAACTACACATATTGGGGTGTTACACCATAGCTACCATATCGGATCCTCAAGTGGAAAATGTCTGTATCTCAAATAGCAGATTCCTCCCAGGTATGTTTGCAGAACCTAATGGAGGAACTGGAATAACAGGGGTGTGACTTTATTCTCCACTCATGTCCCCACTGTCAACTCAGACCCATTCTCTGCCCTCCCTTGTCCTATGCTCCAGGGCCATGACAGCTGACCCCCTAGGCTGCCTCCTTGGCATCTACCTGGGTGTAGCCACTTGCAGCCTGGTTCAGCTTTCAGCAGGCTCCAAGGAAACCATTCCCTTCTGGCAAAGCGATCTGGGCTCTTCACTGGGGGTGGCGAAGGCCCTGATCAGCAGGACATCTCTGCGTACTCAGAAAGGGGGAAAATAGTAACACTAAAACAGACGACAGCGGTCACTTATTTATTACCCATTGTGTGCCAACCTGCACAAAGGTGTGATAGGTATTATTATCACTATTTTCCACATGGTAAATGGAGGCTGAGAAGGAGTAACTGCCTCACTTGAGGTCATATCAGGCAGTGGAGTTGGGATTCGTAAGTTCTGCTTGGTACCCAAGCAAGACTCCCAGCAGCCCTGGTCTGTGCTAGCCAGAGGATGTCCCCGGAGTGGGGACACTCAGGGGTGATTTTAATTAGTGGCAGGATCTAGTGGGTGGCTGTGGCATTAGCAGTCATCCCTATGATAAATAAAGTTAATTTTCTTACCTCCCCAAACCCAGTGAAGTGGACTGGTGAAAGTGGAAGCACATGAGAGAGAAAGGAGGGCAGGAAGTACCCACTGGAATCATTCTATGTGGCACAGGGAGATGGGCGGTCAGCTCAAAGAACAAACACAATAGCATTTCCATTTGTCTTGGGAATGTGATATCATTTTTCCCTCTGACAGACTCACCATGACAATTCTTTTCTGACAAATGGAGGGTGTGCTCCTGAAGCACAGGGAGCCATGGGCCAAGGGCCCAGAGGAGAAAAGGGTTGTGACTGGACTCTGTGAGCATGTGAGGAGAGGTCAGCCTCAGGGGTCTTTGGAGGTGTGAACACCGCCACCCACAGATCTACCATGAGCTCAAAATCAGGCATGTGTGTGTGACAAGGGATGGCATTGTCTGTGAGGTTCAGGATCACCCCAGACTCCCTCACAGTTAACAGCAGGGAAGCCACACCCATGCAGCGCCTGCTACTTTGCTCCAGGTGTTTCCTAGACCTGTTTTCAATGCTTAGAACCATCGTTCAGAGCAGGTGTCTTAATCCAATTTTCAAGATGAGGAAAGGGAGGAAGAGAGAAGTTAAGGAAGTTCTCCAGGGACCTCCAGTGTGAAACTGGCAGGTCTGGGTTCCACTGTGACATTTCTGGGTGTCAAATCCTGACCGGCGATACAGCTGCACAGCATCTGCCCAGGGCTCTGGTGGCGGCTGCTGTGCTCAGTAAGCATTCCTGGGTCCTGGTGTGTTCCCCTGTTGTGGGGTGGGGTCCTGAGCTGTCATTGAACTCTGATGGGTTTTTATATTTTCCACTCTCACAATAACTGCATATGTTTCTCAACTACAGTGCATTCACACATGCTGTGCCCCCTGCTGGTGGCCTTCCTTCCTTTGACCATCTGGGTTGCCTCTACCCATCATTGAAGACTCAGCTCAAGAACCATGTCCATGCCTGAGGCTTCCCACCCTCAGTTTGGGTGAGTTCCCCTCTCCTGGGGTCTCTTCCTATCCCATATGGAGTGTGACCCCACACTGATTGTTCTATAATCTTCTGTTGATTAGTCTGCTACCCCGCCCACAACCCCAGACTGTGAGGCCTTCAAGGGGAATGACTATGACTTCTATGATGGAACAAGGGGAATGTCCAACACTGTTTGTTGAATGAATAAGTAACAGAAGCCAGAGTGTCCCAGGAGCTCTGGCTGGGATGTACTGGTCTCCATCACCTCTGATGGTGGCTGATTGCCCTTCCTCAGCATTTTATGTTTGTTTTGTGCTGGATTTTCTCACATGTGCTCCTGGAACCAGGCCTGTGGACCCTCCGTGAGATCCTTCTCTCTTCTGGTGTAGTTATTTCCACCAATTAGTGTCAACTCAGGTGCCCCCCTTGGTGTGCCCTTGATTAATGGTGGTGATTTGGGAGGGAGAGATGGAGAAGCCACCATAATTTATACAGGGGTGGCTGCTATCTTGTTTAATCAGTACCCTGAGGTCTCACTAAAGAGACCTGTAGGGTCAGGGAGAGTTCAAATGCAAGTTCAACCAAAGAAATCTTTCCACAAGGCCTGTCTTTGGAGAAGGATCCAAGCTCTATAAATATAAATACATGACTAGCCAAAGCCAAAGAGAAGAGCTGATTCACAAATTTCTATCCAACCTAAGCAGGTTGTTCGCTTGTTTAGAGAGAACTTTCTGTTGGGACCCTCCAAACAGTGGCACCTGTGGTACAGGCAGGAGGAGTCGGAGAAATGGATGCCTCACATGCTCTGCCACTCTGCAGTGGGGCGATGCTGGTGCGAGCACAGTCCTCCAGGATCTGGCATCTAAAATGGCATGATGATGATGATGAAGAAGATGATGATGACAATGATGAGCCCTGCAGCATCCCTTGTAGAGCTGCTACCTGCACGGACAGGCACACACACTTTTCATGTGTAAATGCACTCATTTTCATTTTAGCGATTTAACACCAAATTGGAAGGGCCAGTTTGGATAAACAGCTTTGCTGTGGAAGCTCCTGTTTTGCAGTGGAAGTAAGGTCCCTTAGAAATGCAATTCACACAGCTGCTCATGTTCTTTCTGGATCACAGATCCCCTGCCTGCTGCTGCTGCATCCATACCTCTGAGGGGTGTCCCAGGGAAGGATCAACCCAGCCAGGGCTGTGTGAACTACTGAACCGCTGGCATGCTGCAGTTTCTACTCCAATGACATGAGCTATGTTAGATGTTTGTTGGCCTTTGTATCTTGATCAGGAGTATTTCCTTCTGAGAGTGCTGCTTGAGTTTGGCTTGGTGATGTTGGCAATGTAAATATGATTTAATTGATTAACTGCAGCAATGACTGGTACCCATTACCTGGAAAAATCTCACAAAACAAGCTCATTGTTCTTTACCTTATAAATGGAAGGATCCCTTGTCTGTGAACTGTAGCCCCCTTGTAGGATCAGCTAACTTCTGCAATACATAAAGTAAAATACACATATGAATATGTTACTTAGAATCCATTTATTATACTTCCATCCCCCCAAAAAACTGTGCTTTGCTTTAATGAGTCCTCAGTCTCTGATCTGAAGGTCACGTGTTGAGGAGAAAGTCCTCTCTGTGGGTAGTAGAGAAGGTTTACTCAGCAGGTTTCACTCTCTCTAAAACCCTGGGCTCCTGTTGCTTTCACCCTTCTTGGATTATTGAAAACTTTCTTCTGCTGCTAACACTCAGGAACAATGTAATAAGTAACTTCCAATTAAAGTTTTCCATATGTGGCAAAAATTGTAATGAGTGAATAAGTAAAGACTGCATAATAGAAGCCTATTAATCAAGTGAATGTACTCTTTTAAGTCAAATTTCGATACCACTTTTGTATTATCTCCCATCAGAAGAGAATGTGCAATTACCAATTTTTATCTTATCTCAGGCTTATTATTAAAGAGTAGTAAAGGAAACTTCATTCCAGGAGCCATAATGTGATTTTTGATTAATAGGGGGATTCTTATGTGACAAGAATATTTCTCTTCGGCAAAGCATGCACGTGGGTTGCTGCCTGAGCTGGCTTGTAACTGGGAGTACATCTCAGGTGGAACAACCGGCCAATAGTAGAACACACGTTTCTACCTGGGGGTTGGATTCTTGCGATGCTCCAAAGCATGAGAAGGCCCGGGGACAGTTGGCATTGACTTTGCAGACACCGAATTCTATTTAGTTGGTTCCAATCATACTGTCAAACACGATGTTGACAAGGGGTGAGATAGCAGCCCACAGTGTGGCCTTCAGTCATTGCTCCCAGCTCAGAGGGAGCCTCAGCAGGAAGGCTGCTGTGCTCACCCCCACAGATTCTAGCAGGCGCCTAGCTGCATTCTGGGCACAGCACACATCTCTTTGAGTGGAAGGACCCAATGGCAGCGCTCTCTCCCACCACCAAGTGCACATGGAAATGATTTGAACTGGAATTCTAGCCCTTCAAGACAACTTTTCTCAGAGAGCTCTTCTAAGGAAGGTCATCTGGGAACTTGCCTTTGGCTCTGAGGGGCCTGTGTTTATGCCAATGACCAGGGGGCGTTGTGCGGGGAACAGGGAGTGCTGCCCCAGTCACCCTGAGCAGACCCAAGATTTAATCTGCAGTCAGAGCCCTCCTGTTCTCAGGTGTGACAGGGGCCCATTCCTCAGAGCCTGGATGGTTCTTTTGGCTCTGACTCTCTTACCAGCTATGTGATACGGAGCCAGCATCCTACCCACCCGCCCACCTCCTGAGCCTCAGTTTCCTTAGCTGAAAACAGGGATCCCACTTCCTTGGGGACTTACTGTGAAGACTGAGGAAGACAGTGTTTTAATACCACCATGTGAATGCAGCCAATCCTGTTGACCTAGTGGGTTGGGTCCTTCCTTGAGGCTGCTCTGCTGGGCATGGTTCCCCATCCCCAGGGCTGGTGTGGCCAGTGCAGGGGATGGGATCTAATTCTGTGGAGGAAATGTATTTTCTAGCTCTTAGCAGAATAGCTCAAATGCTAAACCAGCATTATTGCTTTCAAGTAGAAGTTTTCCTTCTAGAAATTTATCGTACAGGAAATAAATGAGTGAGCAAAAATGGCGCAGGTGTGCGAGTATTCACTGCATCACTCTTTATAAGAGCAGAGTGAAATGACAATGGGGGCTGCTGATTATATACAGTGGTGCGTCTAAACCATGGGGTCTTTTACAGCTGATTAAAGATCGGATAGGTGGAGACTTCTAATGTAGGACAAAGATGGTTATGATTCAGTAAGTGGAAATCAGGAAACAAAATAGGCTATATCATTCTATTTTTGAAACAAAAAGACGTAGGGATATAAACCAAATTAATAAACATTAGTTATTTTAGAATAGTTGGATCATAGGTTATTTTATATTCTCTTTCTGTTTTCTCTATTCTGATTTTTAAAAATAATCAATATGGACGAAACATATAATTTTTAAAACGTGAGAAAGGTGATTTTGTGACATCTTCCTTGTAAATGGCCCCTATAGAACACCAAGGCTCCCATCAGCAGGCTGCTCTGCTGAGATCAGCAGTGGTGGGATTTCAGGTCCCCCATCCTCCTCCATGCCCCGCCTCTGCACACTGCCCAGCCGAGAGGCAGGGTCCTGTGTGGAAGAGCAACTTCTCTCATTGATGGTTTCAGTTCCCGTTCCGGTTAGGACAGCGGGGCAGCAGGTCACCTGACTGTGAAAGTCATCTTGTGTCAGAGGAAATTCAGGATCGAGACAAGGCAGGATGGGAAAAGTGATGAAAAGTAAGAAGAGGTGGAACAGGCAAGGAGAGCCTCCATGCCTGAGGGGGGCTCTGGGACATCTTGGCCAGACAAGTTAGTGCTTCCTGTAACAGAAAACATCATGGACTGCGGTTGCACAGAAGATCTGGCCCTAAGCCTGAGAGGCACCATCTATTGCACAGTGGCCCAGGCAGGTGGGTGCCTGGGCAGAGAGGAATAAACACAGCTGTCTCCCAGGCCGGCAGCTGGCTGCTCCCTCAGCAGCATTTCTCTTGTAAAACAGTCCGCCATCCTGTGAGGATGGGGCCACCACACAGAGGGCATTTCTGGTCCCTGGTTGCTGGGCCTTTTCATGAGCCTTGTGGCTGTGCTTTGGCTGTCCAGGCTTCCTAACTCTGCTGAGCATAGCACAGGACGCTGCCCAGCCCCCAGCCACCTGCAGTCCCTGTCACTTGTGGGATGGGGCCCAACCACAGCTGACCTCTCCGGCTGGTTCCCACTCCCTGCACATGCTCTCTCCCCGCTTCTTGGCAGTCAGGCGGGCCTGTCGTAAAGCTCTGATATGCGGAGGCTTTCGGCAGAGGCTGTCCCTTGGGCTGGAAGCCCCTCTGCCTTGTGCACACACTGAGCTCTTCATCTTTCCAGGACCAGTTGGAACTTTCTATCAGGGAACCTGCCCTATTCACTTCCATGGAAATCGTTGCTATGTGTTTCTTAACTGCTTAGGAAATTAGCCACATGGAGAAAGAGCTGAAGAAATGAACATGTTGGAGCATTTCTCCTTGTGTACACGATCAGCACACCAATTGTTATTTAACATTTTTTGTAATGTTTTCGTTTTATTTTAAAATCGGTAATTTATTAGCATGGTTCAACATAAATACAAGCTAGTCCAATATAATAATATTTAGTGAATAGTAGCCTCTCTACTATATCCTCAGACCTACTCTCAGTTTTCTCCCCATCAGATAACTAAGGTCACCACTTTCTTATGAATCCTCTAGGGACATGTATGCAAACACACATACCATGTAGAGATTTCCCCACTCCTTAAATGAATGGCGCCATGCTGTATGTCTGACTCTTCCCTTTGCTTTTTTTCATTCAACAAAATATTTTGCAGATTGGTTGGTATTTTACGGTCAGTCTATAAAGAGATTTTTAAAAAATTTTCTTATTGTTTATAGGATTTCTTTGAATCAGTATAGCATACTTCCTTCAGCTCAGCCTCTGTTGACGGGCATTTAGGTAGTTTCCAGCCCTTTGCTCTGACAAATATATTGCAATAAATAACCTCCCACGGAGTCATTTCCCAGAACTCCATGTGTGAAGATATTTGTAGGATGGATTCCTAGAAATGGAATTGCTGGGTCGAGAGCATATACATTTTAAATTTAGGTATGCATTGTCACATTGCCCTTCATGAACTGTGATAATTTATACTTTCCACAGCAGCTTTTAATGTGACCAGTGAATGCCCATTTTTGACAATGTCACGCAGAATGTGTCTGAAAGCCAGACTCCCTAAGGGGTGCTGGTTTGGAAACTCATTTCCAGTTTTTGTTGAAAGTTGTAGCAGAGGAGTGGTTTGACCTCAGCATTACTACCTTTAGGAATCCACAGAAGGCCACTCCTTGGCTTACTTTGCCACCAGGTGACTTTCTTGACTACAGATGATGATTGGCTTAGGGCTGGACATCTGAGCCAAGCTGAGGCCTTTCCAGGATTCCTACTGAAACTGTTACTAGATCAATCACCTTCGCTCTATAGTAATAACAAGCCAGAGGGCTAAGATGGAGCTGAGGTCTGCAGGGGCCAGTCAGGTACTCCTCGCAGAGGCCTCTCTGCAAAGAACCCGAGGTCAGCAAAGCTGAGGGTGGAGAGCAAGGCTAGCCTGGCCATGTCCTTGGAGCCTTGGCTTCAGCACTGCCTGAAGCTGGCCACTCTGGGTTTCCAGTTATATGATCGAACACATTTACTTTGGGCCTTAATTTCTGTTATTGACACTGAAAGAATATTAACTAATAGAGTGCTTCACATGCATGAGTTCATTGAATTCTAATAGCATTTTAAGATAAGGTTTCATTTTTCCATTTTAGAGATGAAGGACTTGACACTTAAGGAGTCTAAGAAATTTTCCAAAGCTCACAAAACAAATAAGAGAGTTAGATTCAAATTCAGGTTGCTCCACCCTGGTCATTTTAGAATTTCTCTGCATTGTTTCTAACAGCGCCAGCTTGTTGGGTCTGATGCGTTCTTTCTGCTTCATTCACAGTCTGACTCCTGCTCATGCCCATGTAGCCTCGCCATGCCTTCGGAACTGCATCAAGGCACAGGTTCAGGAAGCAGCCCAGTGGAGTTCATACCTGCTCATGAGAGGCTAACGGGCCAGGTGTGGCAGGAGGCTTGAGGGAGGGGCATTTGGAGATGGAATGGGAAAACTCTTTGATTACCAGAGAGGAGTTACCCTCAAATAGCAGAATGCCAAAAGGCTTTCTGTCTGCAGTCTCTGTACCAGTCACAAAAGAAATAGAGGTGAACAGACCTGCCCCCCCCCAACACACATGTGTTTTTAAATACAGTATATTGGCCCTGGCAGAGTAGCTCAGTTGGTTGAAGCATTGTCCTGATACTAATATGCCAAGGTTTCATGTTTAATTTGTGGAACAACAAATTAATGTCTCTCTCTCTGTTCAGGGTGCATACAAGAAACACCCAATGGATGCATAAATAAGTGGAACAACAAATTAATGTGTCTCTCTCTTCCTCTCTTTAAAAGTCAATACATTAAAAGTATATATAGTATATTGCTAGAAAATCCAAGGTATAGTAAGGCCAACAGGAGCAGGAGATGTCTACCAGTTTTTACTCATGGTTTCCAAGAGAAGGGGGTGCACTCCATCAAGGAAGGTCACATGAAGGTCAGACAGGAGGAGAGGAACCCAGGGAAAATGTGAGTAAGAGTAGTACTGAGGTTTCCATGGCAGGAATGGGCAAGGCAGAGTTGGAGGCTTAGGACTGGCTAATTTGAATAATCTCAGTGGACTCTGGGACTCAGAGGTTGTTTCTGGTTGTCTGGTGGCTGGCCCTGGGGTATCAGAGTAGGTGGATAGTGGCCCAGGGTGTGGGAGCCCTATGAGAGAACCTGACAGGGAGGGAATGGACTCTGGATTGGTTGGTTCCTATTTGAAAAGTGTGATCTCACACTATTGCTAGAAATTGGCTAGCTCAGGGACAGGCAGTCCCTCTGAAGTCAGCAAAGCTCTCAATGTCATCGGAGCTTTGGTTAATGCCCAATAAAAGCCATGGTTAATGCACAAAGTGACTAGGAATTGCAGTTTGGTCACCCAACTATTAGAGTCCACACTAGTATATACTGTTTGGGTCCAACAACTCTACTTTTATAAGGAAATAAATGGGCAAATGAGCAGATATATATGTGCAAGGACCTTTGATAGCATGATACTTACAATAAAAAATGGAAAACCCCTTAATATTCAACAATTAACATATGGCTAAAGAGTTTATCACTTATTCTACACAATGCATTCATAGAGTACTTGAGTGTTGAATTTAGATGCATATTTACTGATATGAACACATGATCAGAATATGTTATTGAGTGAAAAAAAGAGTTATAATCAATATGTATGTGTAATCCTACTTTTGTTAAAATATGTCACTAAATGTTTACATATATTCACAGAGTGTTTCTATTTCTTTGAAGAAAAGATGGGAAGGAAATGAAGGATAAGATTGTCAGTGATCAAAACACATCTTTTTCTTATCTGTATTTTCTATATTGTATTACATAATGGGTTTTTATTACTTTTATAATAAGTAACATAAGTTTAGTAATAAAGAAAGGAAAACATAGTCACTCTGTCTGCCTGTGATGCTGTGGTGAGAGCACTTGTGGGTTATGAAACATTCACTTGCATAAATTTCACATATGAAAATAGTTCCACATGGGGAAGACATAACAACAGCATGAAAACACATTTTCCCTGTTTGTCTCTGGGACAATGTAGATCCTCAAAGCACCTGCTCCTGTTCCATCAGGTAGCCTGTGTTCACCCTTCTATCGTGTTCTAGTAATGACCAGAAAATCCACCGTCCAAACCAAGGCTGGACATTTGTTTGATGTTCGAGAAAGGGAAAGGACAGTGGACCCAGTGCAGACTTTGTGATTCCTTAGATTTAAAGCCAAAGAGAGTGGTGAGGCTGGAAGTGGTGGAAAAAAATTGGTAGGACATCTTTCTGAAGCATTAGGTTGACCCACATGAAACTGTCTATGCTCTAACACCTTGACCTACAAAATGACAATTTCTATAAGTGAGGCAAGGCCTGGCTGAACTAGATGATGACCTATGTCAGAGAACAACTTTTGTAAAATATTTTATTTGAAGAAAGTTCTAAGGCTCAAAAAGTATAATAAAAATCCTGGAATAGGAGATCTCCATGGTCCTTCTTAGTTGAAAATATTATCATCTCCTTCCCCATTTCTCCTGACTCACACTCCCTGGTGGCCCATCTACCAAAAGTATCAGCCCAGAGAGAATCTGCAAGTCCCAAAAGGTCTTCCCAGAAGTGGTTGAGGATTCTCCCCACTGCCTAGTCCCTTGGAGCTCAACAACACGTTTCCTGACATCAGCTCTGACATTTGCCTCAATCTCCCCAAATTAGTTGTCATTTATGTTCACTTAAACATCTGGACCAAACTCTTCCATTTTATAAACTACTAAGGGCCCAGTGCACAAATTTTTGTGCACTCGGGAGGTCCCTCAGCCCGGCCTGTGCCCTCTCGCAGTCTGGGACCCCTCTGGGGGTGTCCACCTGCTGGCGTGCCTGGTCAGCCTGGGTGAGGGGCTGATGGCTGTTTTCAGGCTGGCCAAGCCCCCCAGTGTGGACCCTCACCCCATTGGGGTGTGACCAGCCCGGATGACAGCTTAAAGGCCATTTTCAAGCTGCTCACAGCCCCTTCAGGTTTTGGGTCCCTACTGGGGTGCCTGGGCAACCTGCGTGAGGAGCTGAGGGGTGTTTTCAGGCTTCCCACAGCCCCTTCAGGTTTTGAGTCCCTACTGGAGTACCTGGCCAGCCTGGGTGAGGGGCTGATGGCTGTTTGCAGGCTGGCCAAGCCCCCCAGTGGAGACCCTCATCCCATTGGGGTGTGACCAGCCTGGGTGATGGGCTGAGAGGCATTTTCAGGCTTTCAGGCTGCCCACAGCTCCCATTGACCCAATATCCCAGCAAGGCTGGCTGGAAGCATGTTTCTGGGGTTTATTTATCTTCTATAATTGATACACTGTTGCTTTAAGCCAGACCTAGGTATATAACGAAGCCTTCTGTTGGTTTCAGCTCCGTGGCTTCTATAATTGAAAGAATGTTGCAACTATGTTGCCTGAGCTGGGAGAAGCCCAGCTGGCCTAGGCAGACAGTTTACTCCTGGTGCAATGGAAGCCTGCTGTTTACTCTAGCTCCGTGACTGCTGGCCTTCATCTTGGCTGGGTTAATTTGCATACAGCTGCTCTGATTGGCTGGTGGACGTGGCTTAGGAATCCCATAGAAATGGTGAATTTCAATATTATTCTTTTATTAGATTAGATGGGAAAGCCATTCCTTTGGACGAAAGTTTGTGCAATGAATGTGTAATAGACTCTGTTTAAATATGGCACCATGGACAGCCAACCCAGTTTTGGTCATATGGTGGTTATCTGACTACTCCCAGGAAGAAGGGAGAATTTATGGACAGATTTATGGTGATGGGGACTCTTTAAGAACTGATGCATGATTAAAATTTCTGGGGGAAGTAAATTTGGGGCTGTCTGTCTGTGTCTTGAAGAAGGAAGGCTTGGGTACGAACAAGATTTAAAGTGTGAGGAGGGCCTGGAGGAAAGGCCCCCAGGTGGAAGCCTGGGTTATCCAAGATGCAACCATCAACCAAGCACCATGAAGGAGCTTCCATAGTAAACAAGTCTGAAGGCTGTGGAAGCAACACCTGCCACCAGGCTGAACATCCTAGAGAGTGAGGGAATGCAGAGGTCAGGATGGCCGAGAGAATAACACACACCGAGGCACGAGGGCTGAGCGGGCGACCAGAGAGACTGTGAGTCTCCAGGGGGAGGAAGCTTGTTAGGAAGAAGAGAGGATGATGCTAGGAGGAAGGTGGGAAATAAGGTTGGGAAGAGGGAGCCTCGTGCTGTGGGCTTTCCAAGGCACCTGCAGAGGGAGGTGACTCCCTCCCTGGGAGCTACGCAGGACCCACCCTGGCAGATTCTGTCTCCTCTCAGAAGGCTCCATGGGGAAAGCTGTGCTGTGATTAAGATCTTTTAATTAAGGAAGCCATTTTCACAGGATGCAATGAGAGCCTGATGGAGAGTTTGCTCAAATTGGATTTTTTTGTTGTTGTTGTTAACTGGAAAAATAATAAGAGGAGCTCATCTTTGTATAAGTAAGAGGGATATGTCATTCTGAAGGGTGCCGCTGAGCTACCTAAGAATGAATTTATCTGCTCCTTCATGCCTTCACCCCCGTACATATTTAGTATCCCTGCTTCCATGGCTACTGAAAAATAAACACTTGCTGGTGCTTCCTCTGTGTCTCACGTGCTAACTGTTCCATGAACTTCCATGAATGACCTGCTTCACTCCAGGGCCACCCCAGAGGCACAGTTACTCTCCCTTTTCTGCAGAGGAGAGCTGCAGGCCTCTTTGTATGGAAAGCAGCTTTTCCTGCCCCAGGAAAACTAGTCACTGAGAGGGGAGGCAGGACAGAAGTAATTTTGGGCCCTAATTTCTTTTTTTCTTTTTTTTTTTTAACCATTTCTTCTCTTTCTGCTTTGTCATTTCAGGTCCCCGACAGTCCTTTTTGACTTCAAAGATCTGTGTGAAGCTCCCCTTCTCCTGCCTGAATGTCCCCGGGCACAGGTGGCAGATGAGCTAAGGCCCGTGAGGCTGACCTCAGGTCCTGAGCTGAGGCAGGCAGAAGGCAGGCAGGAGGCACTCACCTTGGTCTCCCTGTCTGTCTGTCTCTCCTTCAGTGTTGGTGAGGCCCTAGATTTGGAGACACAGGAGATAGTCCCTGGGCACAGGGCTGACCTTGAGTCAAAGTCTTGCCTCCCCCACAGTCCCCTTGGCACTGGCTGCACTCCCACTTGGTTCTGAGTGGTACAGTGGCCTCTCTCCTTGTCCTGAGTTCCCTAACAATGTCCAGGATTGGCCAGAGGACAGCTCCTGAGCGCCACACACTTCGGCTAGGACCCACCTGCCAGGCTACAGCCAGGACCAGTTTCCTCACTGTGTCCCTCTGTAGTCTGCAGTCAGAAGCTGCTATCCTGTGTGTAATCTAGCATCCCTTCCTTGTGGAACCCTTCTTCTACTGTTCCTCAGTATCCTGCTCAGCTAGCTGATGGATTTTGGGTTCTGGTGACATGGCCTTCACTCTGCCCCATAGCTCAGGCTTTCCAGACAACATCACCTATTTGGCTCTTGAAGGGCACGTGACTCAGCTGGGCCAATCAGAATCACCAGGGTTTGGGCTTTCTAACAGTCTTAGCTGGAACATATGGCCCTTCCCTAGGACCATGAGAGCCTGCAGTAGTGCAGAGAGACTTAGACTAAAGCAAGGACAGCCAATCAGCACTGAGAGAGTTGGTGACATGGGGACACCCCACTGAGCAGGAAAGGGATATGCCCCTTGCTGGCCTAAGGAAAAAGCCTACAATATGGAAACCAACCAGGAGCCAGGACTAAGCTCCCGGCCACGGTTGCCATGCTTGTTGACATAGGTTGTGCACGGCACAGGTCTAGGGAGAGCCTTTCATCCACACCGGGGTCTGCGGACTTTCCGTGAAGAGCCAGATTATAGAGATTTTAGATTCTCTGGGCCAGATGGTCTCTGTCACAACTACTCAGTTCTGCCATGTAACACTCAAACAGCCACAGAAGATACAGGGAGGGGCAGGAGTAGGTTCACAGTTATGAGTACATGAAACACAGTTTATTCTTGTGTTACTATTTACTAATTATTGTATTATCTTCCATATGAACAACTGTAAAGCTATTTTTGCCTCATGTATATAAATGAATAGACACAGCTGTTTTAATAAAATTTATGGACACTAAATTACAAAATAAAATTCAAATAATTAAGTTGAACCTTCTTTTGATTTTTTCCCTCCAACCACTGAAAAATGCAAAGCCCATTCCTACACAGCAGGCAACAGGCTAGATTTGGTCCAGTCTGACATCATCAGGCAGTGGTCATCCGAATGTCCCCGTGTCCCTTATTCACTGTTTCTGCTTACACTGTCACTCCCATCTGGAGGGTCCACTGTCTTCCATGCCCTCCATTCGTTGGGCAGCAGGTGCAAGCCAGGCAAGGGAGTTACAGTGATGGTTGAGAACCTTCCTTATTTGAAGGAGACTCCCAAATCTTTCATCTCTCCAGGATCTGGATAAGCCCCTTCTGACCATGAAGCATCCGTGGTCCTGCTGTCCAGTAGGGCTCTCTTTCTCCTTCGTAGTCTGGGAGTCCTTCCTGTCTGCTTGGCATTGACTCCCACTGTGTCCTTGCTTGAGCTAATAGCTGGTCGGCGCACATTCCTCACTTCCTCCCTTCTGGGGCAGGGCTCCTGTCGCTGACGCCCCAGCTGTGCCTACTGAGTGTGCTGCGGTGATGTACCTGTGGAGTCAGTTATGAAAGAGCTTGATCTTATCAGAAGGGTTGACCTTATCTGATGGGTGAGGTTTAGGGAGAAAGAGGAGAGAAGTGGGGAGTTGAGAAAGGGGTGTGCCCAGGTCCTGAGACTGGATTTAATTGGGATTAATTACTACTAATCCTACTGTCTCATTTGTGTGTGTTGGGTTGCCTGTAAATGGCTTTTACAATGTTTTACTGATGAAAGGATTGCCGTTTATAGAAATTAGTACCCAGCTACCTGCTGTAATTGCTGTCTCCTTCCTGGCTGCATCTGTGTCACCTCTCAGTTGTGTCTGTTGGCTTTAATGCCTCAGTGACTTCTCCCTCTTGGCCTTGCCGGCTTCTCACTCAGTAGACACTGTTTGATCTGGAAAAATAAAAATAACCACTGTAATCTAAGCCATCATCCTTTCTTGCTTGGATTATTGCAGTAGCTCACTAACCAGTTTTCTGCTTTTGCTGAAAATATACTCCAACTCAGAAGTCACTCTGATCCTATTAACAAACACATGTTGGCCCAAATGACACCTCTGCTCACCTCACCAATGACCCCTTTTCCCAAATCAGCATGAAAGTCCACATTCTTGTGATGACTCATGGTCCCTATAGAAAAGATTCTTAGACTTCGTGTGCCCTGGAGCCCCCTGGAAGGACAGTGAAGTCCATGGACCCTGTCCTGGGATGTCTTTCAATGCACAAAAGGCACAGGACTTAAAGAAAACCAGTTGTTTTATTCTGCTCAAGCTGCTGTAACAAAATACAATTGACTGTGTGGCTCAGACAAACAGGAATATATCTTCTTGTAGTTCTGATGCTGCAAGTCTGAGCTCGATGCCAGTACATCCAGTTCTGTGAAGCCTTGTGCCCTGAGCTTCAGATGGCACCTGTTCCCTCTCTGTGACCACAAAGGGCTTTCCTCAGTACATGGCAGAGTGAGGGAAAGAAAATCTCTCTTGCTCTTCTGATAAGGCACGGATTCTATCATGAAGGACCTAGCCTCATGACTTAATTTCCTCTCAATGGACCCATCTCCACATACCATCACATTTCAACATAAGAATTTGTTGAAATTTAGCCCAAAACACCAATTATATTGATGTTTCAGTCCCAAACACCAATTATATTAAAACATACATATCAAACTAAAAATCCCACAAAATTTAGAATATAGTAATATATGTACTTCTTTATTAATGCAGTATATAATAAAATACTTTAAAAAATAGCAACAAGTTTAAGTTTATTTTTGAAAAATATATTAGGGTATCTTAGCTTGAATAATAACATTCAACCATGGGGTGGTCTTTGGCAAGATAAATGCATATTATCTAATATAATAAAAGAGTAATATGCAAATTGACCATTACCCGAGACACCTAAGCCACGCCCACCAGCCAAGCCATGCCTCCCAGCCAACCAGAGCGGCTGTATGCAAATTAGCCCAGCCAAGATGAAGGCTGGCAGCCATGGAGCTAGAGCAAACCGGAGGCTTCTGTTGCAACTTCCTGCCTAGGCTGGCTGAGCCTCTGCTCATGGCCAGGCCCACCAGCCAATCAGAGCGGCTGTATGCAAATTAACCCAGCCAAGATGGAGGCTGGCAGGACAGCTCTGCACTGGAAGCCTCCGTGGCTGGCATAGCTGTGCCAGGTGTGTCAGCTCAGTGTGTGTGGGGGGTCGGGCCTGGGGCCTCCTGGGGCATCCAGGAGCACCCATCCCAGGTCCA
>PVJC01028411.1:0-22633 GCA_004026665.1 Murina feae
ATAAACTTTACCACTGCAACTATTGCTAAGTGTACATTTCAGTGGCATTAAGTATATTCAGGTTGTTGTGCCACCATCATCACCACCTATCTCCAAAAGTTTTTCAACAGATTTTAGAATTTGGGGTTGTTAGTGCATTTTGAATTTTCATCATGTCCTTATTTTCCATTTATTAAGATATTCAAGAGTTGATTGGATTAGTTAGAAAGAGGTATATTATTTTTTATATTTTTATATCAAATATTAAAAAGCAAGGATGTTGTAGCAGATAGATATTGCTACATTATAAACTAGGCCAAAATGTAATAGCTCTAACAACCATCTTTTTAGTCACTATCTTAAGAAATGGAAGTTTTTGGTGGGCTCAGCTGGGTGATTCTGACTATTTGGACTAGACGCAGCTGACATTGGCTGGGCACACTCCTGTGTCTGCTGTCAGTTGTCAGATCTGCTGGGGTCTGGCTGATGTAAGATGACTCAGCTGGGATGCCTCATCATAGTGTGTGTAGTCTCTCAACCTTTACCAGGCTTATTCAACATGGCAGCTCAGCAGGATCTCAAGAGCAGTGAGAGGATGGCCAGTACTGAAATGCTTTTCACGTCTCTGCTTACATTACATTTGCTACTGTCCCATTGCCCAAAGCAAGTTACATGGCCAAGCCTATAGTCAGTGTGACAAAACCCCAAAGGTATAATAAGGAGACATACACAAATGAGGGCCATTTCTGTAATTAATCCACAATAGATATTATCCTTTCTAGAGCTAGAATCCTCTATGGCGATAACTATTCTTCTGAGATCACTTTAGTTTATGTTAAAGGAGATCAACCGAAGGACTGCATATAAGCATAACCAATGGACACAAGACAATGGGGGGTAGGGGAAGCCTGGGGAAGGTCAAGGGGGAGCAGGGAAGAAGACATGTGTAATACTCTTTGTAATACTTTAAACAATAAAACAAAAATTTTTAAAAAGTATCACATCCCCTCTTTGATTCCCAAATATTCTCAAAAGCTGAATTTGTATAACTGACAAATTAAGCCACAGGCATTTTGACCCCAACAGTTGGCCATCTTTATAATCTAACAAAAATCACTGAATCTAAACCATATTTTTTCGCTGACCCAACAAGGTGGAGGTCTGTTTGACTATTGTGGTTAGTCTTACTACATCTGCTGTCATCTTGCATCATATCTTCTCTTTAAAAAAATCAGAGGTTCCTCTCCCTCCTTCCCCCATCTCCCCAGTGCTGCGTGGCATGGCACTTGCTCAAAGTTCTGGGTCCCTGCTACCACTTCTTCTGTCATCTTTTCCAACTGCCATTATGATCACCTATGGTAACCTCATCAGCCATGATGAGATGTTCTCTGACATCTACAAGATTCAGAAGATCACAGATGGCCTGTGCCTGATGGTGAAGGGGAAGATGGTCAGTAGCACAGAGGGTAACATTGTTGACTTGCTTATTGGTGGAAATGCCTCTGCTGAAGGCCCGGAGGGGAGATACTGAAGGCATAGTAATCACTCGTGACATGGTTGTGAACCATCGTTTGCAGGAAATCAGCTTCATAAAGAAGTTTACAAGAAATTACATAAGAGATTACATGAAATCAATGAAAGGGTAACTTGAAGAAGAGAGGCCAGAAAGAGTAGGGCCTTTTATGACTGGGGCTATAGAACGAAGGGAGCACATCCTTACTAATTTCAAAAACTACCAGTTCTTTATTGGTGAAAACATGAATCCAGATGGCCTGGTTGCTCTACTGGACCGTGAGAATAGGGTGACCTCATATATGATTTTCTTTAAGGGTAGTTTAGAAATGGAACAATGTTAACAAATTTGGTGATTTGGATCTATCACCTGTCATCATATCTGGCTGCTGCTTTTCATCCACACACCAGGACTAACACCAATAGGGCTGATGGTACCTAGAGCTCTTCATTTATTTTGACCCTGATTTATTTGGAACAGAGGCATTGTTTTTAAGAAAACCATGTCATGTAGGTTGTCTAAAATTAAAATGAATTTTAATTAAAAAGGAACAACAACAGAAGTTTGTACCACAGGAGAGGAATAAGGAAAGGAGAGAGAAAACTGTGTACAGTGTTGCCTTCCTCCCTTCCATTTTTAATCCATGCCATGTTCTCACCAGTACAGTGATTAAATGATCCTTTTTCTTTAATGTTCTCAAAATAGAAAAGTAAATATACCTCATTTGTCACACCAGAATTTAATGGAAATTTGACTCAAATTTTAAATATCATAGCTTTCATAGATTGGGGAAGCTATAACCTCAGTTTGAAGGTGTCAAGTATATTTCTTTTTTCTTTTTATTATTTGTATTTTACGAAGTGATACTTGCTCTTGGTAGTAAATTCCCTGTCCTTCTTACCCCAGACTCTAGTCCCCAGTCACCTGCCCGGGATGCATCCCTTTTTAGTGTGTGTGATATATATTTGATGGAGCCATACAAAATTGCCACTGTTGAAACATTTGTTACCTACAAAAGCAGGATTGTAATATCATTCAATCATATATATAATATAGTCACATATATATATATATATATCATATAGTCATATATATATATCATATAGTTATATATATATATATATATATATATATATATATATATATATATATATATATATGACTAAGCAACCTTTACAACAGAATGACCGCTTGACCAGTCACTATGATGCACACTGATGTCCAGGGGGCAGACACTCAACATAGGGGCTGCCCCATAGTGGTCAGTAAGCTCCCACAGGCAACCTCCCATGGCTCCTCGCCCCCAATGGCCCTGATTGTGGGGGGCTGGCTGGCTAACCTCCTGTGGCCCCCTCCACCCCTTGACTGACCCAACCCCAATGGGTCCTGATTGGCCCAAATCGTTGGTGGGGCCTGCCAGCCAACCTCCCATGGCTCCTCCCCTCAGCTGGCCACAATCACTGGCCAGGCCAAGGGACCCCACTTGTGCACGAATTTGTGCACTGGCCTCTAGTGTATATATTTAACATAAATGAGAGCATAAAAATATGCTGGTCTGAATCTTGTTTTGGGTTTTTTTTATTTTTTGTTTGTTTGCTTGATTTTTACCTACCTATATGTCTTGGAGATCATTCTACATCAGCACATAGGACTTGATATTATTCTTTTCCATGTCTGCATAGGTATGGCTGCAGTTTACTTAACGATCCCTCTCTGATGCACACTAAGGCTTATTTTCAGCTTTTATTATTACAATTACTGCCTAAGTGTCCCACTTAGCATTTGAATCTGGACATCTGCAGAAAGACAGATGGGTAGGCAAAGCCAGTCCACCAAGTTTTCCTGTCTCATGTCCTCTGGCTCCCAGCAAATTGGTTTAAGCCATGACAAATCCCTTAGTCACTGCCTCCTGTGTCACAAGACTTCCCAATTGATATTTATAGGAAATTCTGAAAATACCAACCAAAGTCTGTTCTTCCAACTTTCTGTAGCTCTTAAATTGGTTTGACTCATAAAATCCAAAGGATTTGCCCTGCAAACATTAATTTTTTGTGGAGAGAGTCTTTTTGTCTATAAGCCTTTATTGAGAAGAGATTCTAGTTTTCCAGACAGATCTGGTTTTGATTTAACTTCGCCACTTAATAGGTATGTAACTTTAGATAACTCACCCTCTCTGAACTTCAGTTTCCTCACTGCTAAGTGGTATATGCATGTCTTAGGGTTCTGATAAAGATTAAATGAAGTTATGTACCTGTCACATAGTAGGCACGCAACAAATAGGCCATTTGTTCCATAAACCAAGTTTCCACAGCCAGAGCACTTAGTGTTTTCCTAGCAGAGCTATGGCAGTGATTTTTTAAAAAGGAAATATGAAAATGTCTTCTGCGAGCCCTCCTTGCTGGCTGGCATGAAGTAGGCAGCATTTGCTTCCTGATCCCAGAGTTATCAATGGATTGTGATTTCTAATCTCTGAATTCTGGCCCCATCCTTGGCACGGAGAGGTTGGCCTGAAAGGCCTTAATTGCAGGCAAGAGAGCATATTATTCCCAGCATCCTTACAACACCATCAGGTGATTGGTCTCATTTCCTAGTCTCTAGTTTAGACCAGACAATCTGTAGACATGTAGATTGCCTTCCATATAGAGTGACCATCTGTGGAGCAGAGGAAGAAAAGCAGGCCAGGGATGAAAGGAGTCATGGGTCAACTGGCCCCCACACTGTGCCTTTGTTTACTGATTTTAGAATGTTTTTATTTAGACTTTCAAAGCACATGCTCATTTTCAAATGACTCAAAAGGTACAAAAAAGCACTATCTTTCTGCCTAGAAATCACAATTGTCAACTTTTGTTGAGCCCCATGCTGGACATCTTTGTATGCACAGCTCAGATAGCCCATTAGGGGGAAAGATTATATTAACTATCTTGTTTAGTTATTTTCCAACACTTGTTTTCTTCTTCGGAACTAATTATGAATATGTGGGTCTGCTTTGTCTCCCATATCTATCAACTTCTTTGCAAATTTATAGTTTGCTTTTCTATTTCATTGTGTTAGATGATCTCAAGCCTGCCATCTCTATATTCCCCAGTCCTCTTTCTCAGGTTTTGTGTTCCTCAACCAGTGCTAGTCACAGCAAGCTCTTTAGGGTACATACTTTCTGGATATGGTCAGCTGCTAGCTGTCTATCCCTTATCACTCTCAGGCAACAGAAACAGACTACCAGCATACCAATTTTTTAAATTACCCTTCCATTCCTGACCTCACTATAAGCAGTGGATACTTGCTCTGTTCATCAAGATATTTCTTTCGCCCTAAACGGTTTAGCTCAGCAGCTACAGCGTTGGCCTGCGGATTCAAGGGTCCCAGGTTCAATTCTGGTCAAGGGCATGTACCTTGGTTGCGGGCACATCTCCGGTGGGGAGTGTGCAGGAGGCAGCTGATCGATGTTTCTCTCTCATCGATGTTTCTAACTCTCTATCCATCTCCCTTCCTCTCTGTGAAAAAAACAATAAAATATATTTAAAGATATTTCTTTCTGCCCAACCGGTGTGGCTCAATGGTTGAGTGTTGACCTATGAACCAGTATGCCATGCTTTGATTCCCACTCAGGGCACATGCCCAGGTTGTGGGCCCAATCCTCTGTGTAGGGCATGTAGGAGGCAGCCAATCAATGATTCTCATCATTGGTGTTTCTATCTCTCTCTCCCTCTCCTTTCCTTTCTGAAATTAATTTTTTTTTTAAATTTTTTAAACACGCTGTTTCTTTCTTACCTCTTTCCTGTGTTGCCTATGAAACTGGATTTCAGCTCTCTAAGAATCCTTGATATGTTCCTCTTGGTGCTGACAAATACTATTGAGGAAATACATATTCTTTTTTAAATATATTTTTATTGATATATTAATAAAATCAAACTGTGAATCAAACCATAACCTCCTGATTCATGGTTGACACTCAACCATTAAACCATGCCAACTGGGCAAAATACATCTTCTTATCAGACTTTGGCAGCATGTGTCAGCTGAAGGAGTGGGCTTACTCCTTCATCTCAGTCTAGCTTTCTTGGCATTTGCTAGGAATCTTTCGTAGTTTGTGATGTGATGCTGTTGCAGGTTCCTACTTCATTAATGATGGGTTGTGTTCCCTCTATCCATTGCCCCTTTGCTCATTTACATGGATTTTAAACAAGGAGTAGAGCAAAGATGCCACCATTTTTACACCAATATGAGGTCAGACTTAGACCATGTAAAAGAAATTTTTGCAATTGAGGATTATGGGTCTGAAGCCAGTTGAGTGCCTATGATGCTTTCACTTCTCAAGTTTACATTCCCCAGCCATCTATCTCTATGGTGAAAACACTGCTTAATGCCTCCACCACGTGCCTCACTAATTATGTTTTCTATGGCTGTGCTGCCATCTCCTTTGTTATAATAAGTTCAATGTGGCCCTCAGTGCCTGGGCCACACACCCATTAATATTTATGCTTCCTGAGTGTGATGGGGTGTCCCAGTGATTTGTAGGCATGAGCAGGTGCCCCTGATGGAAGAATAAGTAGGAGGCCTCTCTTGGGGAATAGTCACTTTCAATCTTCCTGTCATAGAAAAGAAAAATTTGGGTTGATAAGGGAAATATTCACAGTCTTTATGGAGTAATCTCAAGCTATCCAATTGGCTAACTTGGATTACTTGTATGGGAAAGGTCAGAGAAAAGATGGAGAAGTAGCTGATGCCCTCAGGTGGAATGAAGAGAGCTCTTTTTCCTTTCCTTGCCAGAAGCTTCCCTCTGGTTGTGAGAACTTACTCCAGTGGTAAGTTGCACATATCCCAAGTTTTCCAAGTTTATTTCCTTGCACAACCAGATTCCAATTCTCTGTCCCTGATACACTGTCTCCTACTCATAAACTTTTGTTCAATGCATAACATCTTAGCAAACTATTATCATTCATTACCCATATTGGCTATGAAATGCTACATCTACTTTGATTTTTTTTTTAGTTATCAAGCTATGACAGCAGAAGTAAACAACCAATCTTATGTGGTGGGGTCATATTTCTACCTGAATTTCCTGTAATCCTTTGGTTCAAACATCACATGGGGATACAGTTTACAAGAGCAGGTCAGGTAACCACTATTAATGGAATGGAAAGTGCTGAAGTTTTTATATTGAATGTAGTTTGTATTAGCTTTAAAGATCAGACAATGTCCAGTTCAGTGGATTCTGCTGACTACATACAATGACTCCTCTACTGCACATATTCCGAATGTGTTGTTTCTATAAACTGTATTCATGTGAATAAAGTAGGAAGAGTTATGATAGGAATCCAAGCTGCTGTGACCACTGGTCTGCTGAGGCCCTTGCTCAAATAAGGCTGTTGATTGGTTTGCCTAATAGCCTTATTTTAAAATATGTCTGCAAATTTTTTTACTCAACCCATCAAAAATTAAATATTCTAATTCCTCTTCTGTGAAATATGAACTGGCCTTTTATGATTCACTTCTAATGGATAAAATGTGGCATAAATGCCTCTGTGTGACTTCTGTGCTAGGTCATAAAAAGTATAGCTATAGCCCTAGCAGGTTGGCACGGTTAGTTGCAGCATCATCCCATATACTCAAAAGGTTGGGGATTTGATTCCTGGTCAGGGCACATATCTAGGTTGTGGATCATATGGGGTGCAACCAATTGATGTTTCTCTCTCACATCAATGTTTCTCTGTCTGTCTCTCTCCCTTCCTATCTCTAAAAATCCATTTTAAAAAACACATCCTCAGGTGAGGATTTAAAAAAAAAAAGGTGCAGCTTCCATCTGGCTGGTTCCAGTTAACACCACATAGAGCATGGATGAGCAACCCCTGCTATATTAGTCTGCTATGTGGTCAGAACAAAGTACTACAGACTGGGGGCATAAATAACAGAGATTTACTTTCTCACAGTTCTGGAGGGCAGAGGCCCAAGATCATGGTATTGGCTGGTTGGTTCTTTCTGAGAGGTAGAAGGAAGGATCTGCACCAAGCCCTTACCTTTGACTTGAGATGGCTGTCTTCTCTCTGCTATGCCTTCACATTATCTCACCTTTCTCCATGTCTGCATCTAAGTGTTCTCTTCTTGGAAGGGTACCGGTCACATTGGATTTGGACCCATCCTAATGAGCTTGTTTTAACTTCATTACCTTTGTAAATACAGTCACTTTCTAAGATACTTGGGTTACAATTTCAAGATAAATTTATGTAGGGAACACTATCCAGTCTATGTCACCTGCTAAGCCTGCGCAAACTGTAGACTCATGAACAAAATAAATGTCATTGTCTTGAGCCACTCAGACTTGGAGTGGTTTGTTATGCAGCAGAAGATAATCAGATCACCTAAAGTAGATGAGTGACTTAGTTTCTGGTAACTATTTCAGAAATTTATTTAACAAATGACCTCTGACAGCAGGACCAACCACATGGGAAGTGTTCACAGGGCCAAGGTCAGACCATAGGCAAATACCTGGAAGACAACTGCAGGGACCACGTGTCCAGTGCTATCGCTGCTTTTCTATTTCTATTTTGCTCTTAGATTGCAATAAGTGGGATCTACTGAGGCTACTTCCAGTTAGAGAGATAGGGAGGGCAAGTTTTTGTAATAATTAGCATAGAGCAGTGGAGGGATGCAGTCTAATAGAAATCTAAGGCCAGAGATGAAAATAGTATTGGGCCTTATAGCAGCTGATTTTGAGACCTGTTCTGGAAGCAAGGAGGCCTGGGGCCCTTAACAAAGGCAAAACATAGTACTAACAGCAAACTCTCCTGAGCACACAACCTGGTTCAAACCCTGGCTCCACCTTGTACTAGCTGTATCATCTTGGGAAAGTCACTTAATACTCCATTTTTCTGCTTTCTTATCTGTATATTAATAATGCTAGTACCTGTTACATGAGGTTGTAATATAAGGTCCTGTATATGATTAATTAACTATTTTTATCTTCATTATTCAGCTTGTCATAACTATTCTCTCTCCAACTGGTTTCCTGTTGTGACTCATCATTGCTACTCCCCTATTGCTTAAGCTTGCACACATGATTCATTCATTTATTCAACAAATGTTTCCTGAGCACTACTACATGCAAGGCACTGTTCTCGGCCATGAGGGTACAGCATTGGATCAATCAGACAAATATCTCTACCTCATTGACCTTAATTCTCCTGCTCTTTACAGTGAAAGTTCTACTTTATGACCTCCAGCTACTGTTCCCACCATTCATGGGCACATTCTCCCTGCTTCTTAGCTCAGATCTTTGAAAGAGGAACTCTGATTGGCCTAGTTTGTCTTTTCAAAGTCAAGCCACAAAATATTTCTAATCAGTTTTCTGATTGGTTTCCTAGGACCAGGTGGCCACCCTGATTCAATCAATTATATGCTAGAGCAGGGGATGAGCATGAGGTCTAGGGCATTGCCCCACAGTAATTGTGGGACAATCATTCTGATGGGTGACTCTGGTAGAAGTCTTTGGAGCAGTGCATTAAGGGTGGAGAAAAAAACATGGACTCCCATTAGAGCTTGCAGCAGCCCAAGGCATTCTTTGATCAATTTCATATAACACTAGAGGCCCGGTGCATGAATTCATGCACCATTGGGGTCCCTCGGTCTGGTCTGCGGGATTAGGCTGAAACCAGCTCCCCAAAATCCCCCAAGGGGTCCCAGGTTTCGAGAGTGCAGGCCAGGCTGAGGGACCCCACTGGTGCACAATCAGGGCTGGGGAGGGACTCGGGAGGTTGGCCAACTGGAGAGAGACCATGGGAGGACTCTAGGGCATGTCCAGGCCATCTCGCTCAGTCCTGATTGGCCAGACCCCAGCAGCAAGCTAACCTACCAGTAAGAGCATCTGCCCCTTGGTGGTCAGTGTACGTCATAGTGGGTGGTTGAGCAACCTTAGCATATCATTAGTATATTATGCTTTGATTGGTTGAAGGGACGACCAGATGACTGGACACTTAGCATATTAGGCTTTTATTATATAGGTTAGGCTGAATGAGTGTACATGATTTTCAGAGGTTATGTTACAAAATCAGACTTGGAGCCAAGCTTTTAGATGAGTATCTTGGCACTGAGTGATTTTAGCTGCCTTTCAGCTGACTGGCAAAAACAATAAGCATCCCTCCCATTTCCTCTTGGCACTCACCAACCCCTTGCAAGTCAGCGACTTCAGAGGGGGCTTTCTCTGACCAAAAGGATGTACTTGGCCCCTTAACCAATTTGGCAGATACATACTCCAGCTTCCTTGCCCCTTAAGTAGGACAGTTCTTTGACATGTTCCACATCACCTCCCAGCATAACTGAGCCCCAGTTGCCCCCACCTCTAACCTGCTCATGCAGACATGTCGGTCTCATTTCTATTCTCCTCCAACTGCACTTTCTGGAGTTACCCCTCAAATAAACTATTTGCACCAAAACCTTGTTAGAGGGTCTGGCGTGCAGACACCAAAAACTAAGACAACTTCCAACAAAGCAAGTGGTGGGGCCATGTTAATAAGATAGAAGCAAGAAATCAAGGTACTGGCAGAGGGCTTTAGAGAGAGGCACAGATCACTCGTATGGTATCACTTAAATCATCAAGTGCAAGGGTAGTTGCCCCTATCTGGAGCTGCAGAGAAAAGCAGGCTGCTGATGGAAAGGTGCAGCCGTTGTGAGAGGTGTACTTGTAAACCAGAGGCTCTGCCGCCATTCTTAAAATGCCTCATTCTTCCATTTTTAATCTCACTCATTATTGAATCATTCATAATGATTTATATGACATTGAATTTTTTCAGAAATCTTGACTAACTCTTTGACAAGAGATTAATAGAGTGGGACTTCAGATGTCAAGTTTTTATGAGCAGAAGTGTCCAAGGCCGTCTCTAGATGGGTATTCCTGGCTGCATTCACCACGCTCTCCAGAGACTGAAAAGCAATTGTTTAGCTGGGCAGAGAGAGCCAAGCTGAATTAAATTGACCTGCATGATACAGAAAGCAGCACTGAACACATTTCAGCAAGGAGATCTTTGGAAGAAATCTACTTCATTGGAGCTGAGTGGTGAAATTATTTTAAGGAAGTGGTTATCGGGCTAGCTATTTAAAATGCATAAATGACGTCAGCATCTAAATTTAAGGCAGATTGGGAGAATATCATGCTTGGGCTTAAATAAAATGCTAACTGCATCTTTATTACTTTCTGTGTTTTCTCTTCTCCTTTTCACCACATGAATTTCACCACTTTCAGAGGCCAGTTCTTGTGCCTGTGCTCTGCAAAGAGAAAAGACATTTCCATTCGTAGTAGAAAACCAGGAGCCTCATTTAATCCAGATAAACCTACACCCGAAAGCACTTTATTCCAAATATAATTACCACTCTGCAGGAAAATCTGGTGTAATTCTCTTGATTTGATGGAGTGTTAAGCTTGTGTTTAATTTCAAATAACTTTATTCGCACCCCCTCAAGATGAGAGTGGACACAGTAGGGAAAAGCAGTTTTCACAATAAGAAAAACTGGGACACACTCTTCCCACACAGGCTTCTGTCTAGAGTTCTTAACTCCAATAAGCAGTCTGAGCCCTTTTACCACGTAGGCAGTGAATGAACAAATGTGTGTTTTAAATCCCTCTGCAGTCTGCAAGGCCTGCTCTTGGGCACACAAGTTACTCTTAGAGCACCATGGTCATGGTCAGAGCAATGCCAAATCCCTCACCAGGAAAGGTCTCCTCTCAGAGGCTTCCCCCCAAAATCAATGTTTGCTGTAAAAGCAGCAAAATTTTTCGTCTTCAAAAGGACCTTTATGTACTTCCGCACTCCCACCTACTGTGGATGTAAATTATTCATCAGTAACATGGCCTGTGTTTATGACTTTGATCCTTTGCTTCCCCTGGATGCCACAAGGACCATGATACGGCCAGTAAGTTATTGGAGGGCCTTTGATCTCTGACTCGCAAATGACATTTTGTGGTGAAACATCTGGGCCCCCTCTGTAGCTACAGGGTGAGTTGAAAAGGAACAGAGTTCGGGGATTCAGAGGTGTCGAGACAAAATGAGATGGGGATAGAAATGGGCACACTTTCCTCCGAAACAGCAACTGTTCACACGTAACGATTAAAAGGGACACACAGGGCAGCATTCTGATAATTCAAATAACTTATTTCAGAGGATCCTCACAATCAAGGGCTCGTGCTAGGAAGTTTCAGAATAAATAAATGTCATTTGGGGAGAAAATGATGGGCCAATGAGAGACATCCCCCCCTATTGTTTTATCCTTCTCATTAGGTAAAAATGAGCTTTTCCTTGCAAAATAGAGTAAAATATAGAGCACAGAGGGTGCTGGAAGGGAGACGGAAAGGTCTGCATTTCTTACAGCGCTGACATGATCCTTCCCTGCAGTTTGTCACCAAACTATTAGGGACTGCTGATTGTGTCTGGCATTGAATCTTCAGTGTTTGCAGTTTAGAGATCAAGGACAGCGGACTCCCTTTCATAATGGCTGTGTAAACCACTTTGCATTAAGTAGGAATAATAACCTTTTTTAAAGGTGTGTGTCAAAATAATTACATTCATTGTTGCTTTTCTTTCTTCCACATCACCTGAGCAAGCACATCAGCCTCACTTGACTGGATGAAAGGAGGCCTTTTCAGAGAGGAAACACACCCAACAGTAAGGCATCCTCTGTTCTGTGGTGGCTGCCTGGGACTCTCGGCCTGGCATGAGCTAATTGTACCAAGGCCTGGGATTTGCTTGTTGATTGCTTGGGGAGCAGAAATGTTTACCCTACAAATGGCCTATGATGTCTGAGATGTTATCCATCTTCCCACCATTCCCTCTACTCACGTCTTCTTTTTAACTGAAGGCGATGTCCTTTGAAACGTTAGTTTTTTACTGGGGAACCAATCTTTAAAAAGGAACTTAGTAGTAGCTCTGATGAAAGTTTCATCATTTTGGATACAAGTCTTTTCAAATGCATCTGAAGTTTATTTTTAGAATTTCAAAATAAACCCTGTTAATGTTCTCCAATGGTTCATTAAAAATTCAACAGCTTTGCCTCCGTGGCATGTTTTGATGTAGGTTACCTGACTGACTTCTTTTAAAATTGATTTTATGAATGGTTTAAAGTGCATTTCATCTGAGATATTAAGAGGACAGAACATATATATATATATACACACATATATACACACATATATACACACATATATACATATATACATATACATACATTACATATACATACATATATAAATATATGTATGTATATATATGACCTGATGTACAAGTCACCTCATCTTTATTAAGCAGGGCAAGCCATTTTAATTTGGCAAGGTGGGAACACTTTATTGGAGTTTTTTTGTTTGTTGTTTGTTTGAATTTTCTGATAGTATGTCAAAAATAAATAGCCTTCAGGCCCCAGGAAGTAAAAATCGCTGAGCTGAGGAGAAAATAACTGAGATACACACACTCACATGCACTTTCAGCGTCTTCATACTGCTTCTCGGTGTAGGAGGAAAGAGAGGTCTCCAGCACATGAGCAGAGTGAATAAACGCGGTGGTGAGTGGTGCATTGGTGGCTGTTATTTCTCCTTCCTCCTGCTGTCCACTGGGGCTCCTGATCGTTGCAAGCTTCTAATTGTGGGTAGATGTCTCCCAGGAGAGTGCTGTGCCCACTGCTCCAGCCTCGCCCTCCCTCCTCTGCTATCCTGGGCAGCTTAATTAAATACAGTCAGGGCGGGTGTTGCTAAGTTTGCTTGAAAGCTCTGGCTGATGGGAATGGACCATGTAAGACCTTGGTTCCTAAAGAGCTAATAAGTGTTTGCTTGGGACATTAAATTATTAGCTGGGAGGGGGCCCTGGAAAGAGAAAAACACCGTGGTCCATGAATCCCACCCTCCTTCCAGCCTCACCCTGCTGACCACATCTGAGTTATCCTCCAGTTTGCTTCGTTACGTCGAGGGAGGGGGCAGGGGAGGGGCAGATGAACGTGTCTGCTGTCGTTTTGGCAAGGCTGCTGCAAGATACAGGCCTCCGGACTCGCAGAGCCCGAGGAGCGGCTTTTACAGCCGCTGCGGTGGCGGAGCGCTCAGCCCCGCTCAGCAGGCAGAGCTTTGTGCTTCGGCCTCCCGGGAGGCGGCTGCAAACCTTCAGATCCCAGGGCACACCCGCCGGTTTCCCTCTGCCCACAAACTTCTCCTAATTAAGCCAGTTCCTCTAATTACGGGGCGTACCATCAAATCTGTCTCCAGATGCTTCCGAAGCAGCCTGTGAGCGCTGCTCAAAGCTGGAGAGGCTTCTGATCAGGGATGCTGGCCCCGCGGCGCGGGCGCGGGTCCCCTCTTGCCTGGACGCGCCGTCTCCAAGTGCTGCGCCATCCGCCCGCACTCATTTGCTCGGCCGCCTGGCGAAGGCACAGAGCGTAATTACTAAAGTTAAGAAAACATTCCTGTAATTAGCCAGGCAACTCTAAGCACAAGAGATGGAAATTAGTCACAGAATCATAAATTAGTTTGTGCATACATTACATTCCGGGATGGCCCCTGGGGCCTGATGATTGCAGCCTTTGGCCAGCAAAACCCTGTATCTCAGGAAAGCATTCCTCCCCAAGGAGCCTGGCACGGGAAAGGGAGTTTTGCTTGAACTACAGATTTTATAAATTCTTTTGTCAGCGGTGACCAGAATTAAACCCAACTTTGGGGCTGGGGCAAGGCAGCCAAATACACAGTGACTTTCCTGTTGATTTGATTTTCCTTGGTGGGTATCTGTTAACTGAGGGCCATCAAGGTATCTCCAAACGGTGGGGTCACCAATTGTATGTATTGTTTCCCTCGTTAAGGGCAGTAATTATAAACTCTTTAAATCACCCTGGTTTTGAACTATTCTCACAGTCCCTCCTTCCTAGCAAAAGCCAGGAAATTGGACTCAGGCACCCACAACACAGCATTTGCATCAAAATAATATAGCAGGCAGCAGCCAGCCACAATCACATCACTCAGAAGGAAGGAATGGAATACAAATTAAAGGAAGAATGTAAATTTTTGCCATTAAGCTTCAATGACCATTTGCAATGGTGCAAAGCACAAAGGTTCTTGATGAGCGTCATCTACTTTGATTATTCATACTTGTATTTCTGCTTGAATTAAAGCAGGAGTGCTAGAGCCAGTTACGGGGAAAATATTTGAATTGATAGTGAACTCTCACCTTGCCGTGCATCCATTTACTTTTCAAATGAATACCAGATAAGTTAGTGCATTTTCTAATCGGCCAGTTTTCCAGTGAGTGCTGTCATTACATACCAATTTCTTTTAGAAGTGCTTGCTAAGAAACATTAACTACTTACAAATAAGGAGCTGTCTGTCACAGGCTGCGGCGTGCAGCTCACCAGCATGTCGGCTAGGACAGCTGAGAGCTCTGCGGTTCACAGTCACCCAGCCTGTTATGGCTTCAGCCTCTTCCCTCCTTCCTAAGTGCCGTCAGTCCAGAACCAGGTGGAATCCTGCTAGAGCCATAGACCTAACTGGCCTACCATGGAGTAGCTACGACATTCTGTGCAGGTGGCCTGGGCCCCCCTACATTGTGATCCTAACAGTTGAGACTGGGCAGCCAGAACCGATTCTGACCCAGACTTTGTCTTTCTGGACATAGACTCCACTGCTGGCAGGTAGCTTGGTTCAACAGGGAGAAATGAACTGGAACATGTAGATTCTGAGAGTTGTGTGTAGGTAGAAGGTGGGGGTGGGAGAGGGGAACGCTCATTTAAAAACAATATGCTCCCATTTCGGACAAGGGTAAATAGGCAGAAACTGTTTCTCTCAGCATGAGGAAAGCACCAGAACATTGCTATGTCTCAAGAAGAGACTTAAAAGAAAAATGTTTCTTCTCAGTCAGGAAGAAAGAAAACGATTGTTAGTAGTCAGAGTCCGCATTTGGCATCATACAGAGTTTTTTGAGGTTGCTTTTTTGTGGAGTGTTACTGGCCACACATTTGTTGAAATATATCGATTACTTTTTGATCAAAACTTTGTCAGGAAGGGTCACAGGGAAAACGAGGGCATGCCCAAGTGAGGGAAGCACGGCTCACCAACGCTGGATGACCTTCTCCAAATGACTTTGCTTTGCTGACTCTGGTTTGCTCAATGACAGAACAAGAAACACATTAATTTGTCACATATGATGAGCAAAGCATGTAAAGCATGAACACGTCCCATAGCCCCAGCCAAGATGAACAGAAAAAGGAAATGCCTGGCCAATTCCCCTCCTGAGTGGAGAATAGCGGGATGTAACTCCAGGTGAGGAAAGCACCCTCATCAGGCTGGAATCCAAATATTACTCTTATTTTTAACATTAAAATATATGTACTGTAATGCCCAATTGGCTAATCCTGTAACTGGTTTAAAGTGAAATGAAAACATTAAAGGAGTAGTTGAATATGTGCCATGACCTATGGTCAGGAAGGTTAGAAGGCTACAGATTTATTCAGACCAAATGTGCATATGTGTGCACACATACATAGGAATATTGAAAAAGGTATTCTAATGTCATTATTACACCTTTTTAGAAATGTATGAACAGTGATGTATCTCTAGAGACTGTTATGTCCAAAAACAATTTCTAAAAAATACTTTTACTGATTTCAGAGAGAAAAGGAAAAGTAGAGAGAGATGGAAACATCAATGATGAGAGAGAATCACTGATCGGCTGTCTCCTGCATGCCCCCATTGGGGATCATGCCCGCAACCCAGGGCATGATATAAAAGAAATAAGCCAGTCACAGAAGCACGACAACTATGATTCAACTCATATGAGGTACCTATTGTAGTCAAATTCATAGAAACAGAAAGAATGGTGGTTGCCAGGAGCTGGGGGAAGGGCAGAATGCCTTAGGAAAACAAAAGTTTTAGCAATTATGTCCTCTCCTAATCTGCACCTGTGACTCCCCTCCCAACTTCTAAAATCCGGTTCACCACTATGGTATTATGTATGATGATGATGATTAATTTTCTGTCCTTATGAGTACCAACAATTAGGCTGTTGTTAATCTTGGTGTCTCATTGTATCTTGTGCCACATGGTAAGCCCCCAGAAAAGCAAATGTTTAATTATAAATTGAGGGCAACCTGTATTTACTACCCTGGCCTTTTCGATGATAGTTGTGTGTCAGAAGGTGGAGGTGTTCTATACTCCAATCTAATTTTGTGGGCAGCCAAGTTTCTCTCCCAATTCAATCTTCATCCCAAGTCACCATTTTTTACTTCATGAAATATTTGGCATATTTGCCTACCTGTAAGGATGCTCCATTAAAGATTCTTTTTGTCAATATTGTCACAGAATTTCATGAGCCTTCTTGTGGCTCAGAATTTTTAAATAAGGATGCAAGCTCCCGACCTAACATTTCAGTGTATCTTTCTATCCCTCTCCATTCCTTAATAATTAAGTTTCCTCTGCCGCCAAGTCTCCAAATTATCATTTGGGAGGGGAGTTAAGCCATGGCATTAACTAGGATCCGAGGGCTTCTCCACCCTGTGACCCAAATGTTGGATTGATGAGAACATATGGCCTGATCCTCCTAAAAAATAAAGCTTTTGAGGTCATCCCTGGAAGCCAAACCAGCACTTCTCCCTGGTGGTGTCCATTGTCAGCCTCAGGGTCCAGGCAAATTACCAAACCCTGACTCTCAGGCAATTATACATCCAACCTAGTATAGCAGCCAGCGGGCTGACGAAGGAGAAGTCAAAACTCTCATAGGGAGAAAGGCTTGCCACTTCAGCAGGGTCTCAAAGCCAAGCAGCCTGGGTTCTAGGTGACCAGCTGCCCTGTGGCAGAGGCAGGCCAGAGAGGTTTTTGGGAAGCCTCACTCGGCTGGCTGCGTGCCTCAGGGCTGCCTTTCATTTCTGGATCAAGAAGCCTCAGCGAACACACACACACACACACACACACACACACACACACACACACACACAGCAGGACAGGCTTGGTATTACTGCCTAAGGGACAGATGGATCAATCAGGCCTGGAGGGAGAGGCAAGGAGAAGTCTTTCCCTTTTTTTCTCTTTTCTTTCAGCAATTTGGGATTTCTCCAGTGGATGCTGGGGCCCTGGGAAAATCACACTCTATACCTGACCTCACTCACTTCCTTGAGAGGAAGACTCTTCGTGTGTGTAAGAGGCTTCATGGTTTACAAGATGAAGTCACATCCATGAATTTACTGATGCCATGTGGCAATGAGCCCATTTCCCCTATTTTACAGGTGAGAGATACAAGTGCAGAGAGTGCAAATGGTTTGTACATCCCACAACTTCTAAGTGATGGAACTAGATCTAGTCCTCAGATCCCCTGACCCAGACCTTCTCCTACTCTTCCCAGCTCCATCCTACTCCCCTACATGTATATTCACTGAGTGGCCAGATTACTGTGAGCACCTGATGTTTGTAGGCAAATTAGCTATAATTTCGCACTGAAGTTGCTAGAGGGCCAGACCATTATAAATAGGGAAGCAGGTTGTTTACCATGACAGTAGAAGTGATTTTTTTTTCTGAAGATATGGGTAAACAATGCGATTTAACAACCTTTGAACGTGGAGTATGTGTACATATATATATACACTGAGTGGCCAGATGATTATGACCACCTGACACTTGTAGGCAAGTTAGCCGTACACTGCATTGTACGAAGGCCTATTCGAACACCTTTGCTGTCTGCAGTTGCCAAGATAAAACGTTTCTAATTCGCACAGGAACACAAGGATCGGACAGTCAAGCATTGGAAGAAAAGTCATGTGCTCCAATGAATCACGTTTCCAGTTGAATCATGCAGATAGTAGAGTGAAAATTTGACAGAAACAGCATGAAAGCATGCACCCCACATGCATGAGTACAACCCTTTGAGCTGGTGGGGGGCAGTGTTATGGTTTGGGGCATGTTTTCCTGGCATGATTTGGGCCCTTTAATTCATGTGGAACAACACCTGAATAGCACAACATACCTAAGTATCACTGCTAATCAAGTTCATCCTATCATGTTGATGGCATATCCAATGGAGATGGCTTCTTCCAACAAGACAATGCACCATGCCACGGTGCTCGTATTGTGCAGGAGTGGTTTCAAGAACATGAGGGAGACTTTACCTTGCTTAGGTGGCCCCCACAATCACCAGATCTCAATCCAATCGAGCATTTGTGGGATGAAGTTAAAAGAGCCATCAGGCAGCTGGTTCCACAACCATCAAATCACAGAACTGGACAGTGCTATTCATCGGGCATGGTGTCAGATTCCTCGCATCACCTTTCAACATCTCGTGGAGTCAATGCCAAGAAGAATCGCCACAGTATTGAAGGCAAAAGGTGGCCCAACGAAGTACTGATGGGGTGGTCATAATAATCTGGCCACTCAGTGTGTGTGTGTGTGTGTGTGTGTGTGTATCCCATGTTCAAAGGCTGTTAAATCACACTGTTTACCCATATCTTCAGAAAAAAATCACTTCTACTGTCGTGGTAAACAACCTGCTTCCCTATTTATGATGGTCTGGCCCTCTAACAACCTCAGCGCGAAATTATAGCTAATTTGCCTACAAACATCAGGTGTTCATAGTAATCTGGCCACTCAGTGTGTATGACAGACTGCATCCCACCAAGTGAAAGGGCAAAAGGACTTGAGCAGCCAACCCAGACCAATGCTCGCCCCCAGCTGACAGGGCACAACCCCCTGTCATGTTCTCATTGCTCCCCTGAGATCCTGATCCCACTTTCAGCAAGAATCGTTTCTCCCCCAACAACACCCACTGGAGTACCCTCCAGCTTGCTTGCGTCAACACACATGAGTGAGTGTGAAGAGGTTGGAAGAGGCAATTGACACTATCTGAATCTAAAAGCATCGGAATAACAAACAGGAAGATAACTTCTGCTTCCTGTCAGGATGGAGTACCAAATCCCAGACTAACCTTCCCGCCCACTCCATAAACCATGGGGGTGGGGGAGAACACCACCTATTTTCAGAGATTGGAATGCAGTATGACTGTGGTCCCAGAGGAAAAGGAAACACGTGAGATGACTGTCCTGGTTGTTCGCCTGGAGGCATGTTCCACGGCACATTATGGAAAATCGAAGACCAAAAAGACCATTGTGGCCTCACTCATCGTGACCATCGAGGTGTGGAGTTAAAGGTCAGAGCTCTGGTCTGCTGGGATGGCTCGAGTAGAAGAGGATAACGGGGTTATGGCCCTCTGCATGGACCTCACTGGGATTTGCTGCATCTCTGACTTCTGAGAAACTGAAACCTGAACACTTGCCAGCACTTTCTGAAAAGATGAAGCTCTTTTTACAGTTTCTGAGGAAAAGGTCTTGGTTTGCAGGAGTCAAACTCACCTTTGTGGATTTCCTGGCCTAGGACTTGGGTGACCTGCTTCCTATATTTGAGCCTAGGTGCCTGGAGGCATTCCCAAACCTGAAGGACTTCATGGCCCACTTTGAGGTCCTGAAAGAGATCCCTACCTCCATGATGTCCGGCCATTTCCTGCCAGACCCTCTGTTTCCAGAAATCGCCTATGGAGCAGCAAGCAGGGCCTGTACAGCCAGGAGGTGGCAGGGAGCAGTCACAGCTGCACCTGATATTCCAGACCTTCCTGTACCTCCAGAACCAGCTGTCTTACTTTTTTCTCCTTCTTTTTATTCCCTTCTTCCCTCCCCAGATGCCTACTGATCCCCTCCTTTCTCACTGTGAACCCACTTTTTAAGAGGCCCTTTAAAGTTTTTGTTCCCGACTTTTCTTCCGCAAAATTCCTAACCCCACCTCACGTTATCCCTGGTGCACTAAAGGCAATCAACCTTCCTTCCCTTCAGTGGTGGCTTCTGCTTTGAGGAGCCAGACTCCACCCCTCACTCATGGAGCCCAGCCCTGAGCTCCCCAGTGCTGCCCTGAAGATTTGTATTGGCCTGGGGTGCAGGCCCTGCTCTCCCAGCATGGTCCATGCCCCAGCCCTACCTGATCCCCAGTAAAGCCAAGAAAGAAAGAAAGAAAAGAAAGAAAGAAAGAAAGAAAGAAAGAAAGAAAGAAAGAAAGAAAGAAAGAAAGAAAGAAAGAAAGAAAGAAAGAAAAGAGAGAGAGAGAGAGAGAGAGAGAGAGAGAGAGAGAGAGAGAGAGAGAGAGAAAGGAAGGAAGGAAGGAAGGAAGGAAGGAAGGAAGGAAGGAAGGAAGGAAGGAAGGAAGGAAGGAAGGAAGGAAGAAAAGAAGGAAGGAAAGAAGGAAGAGCTAGAAGGAGAAAGAGAACCTATTTAAAAAGGAGCCATCCCAGTCCCATGGCTTACCAGGTGTCCAGCTGAATTGTAACATGTCCCAGCATGCACTTACCTTTCATCTTTTCTGACCACATGATGCACCTCAGTTCCCTTTCTGTACCCCATTTCCTTTCCATATTCCCAATGCCACCTCCTCCCATTCCTGCATCTGTTCATGTCCACAGCTGACCATTCTTCTAACAGCCAAAAGGGAGGGATAGGGATCTCTTAAGAGGATCAAGAATGGGGGTAAAGAGATTTAAGAAAGACACTGGTCACGACCTCCTTTGTATTTTCCCAGTTTGTGGGTCGTGTGGTGCTGCAGTCAATGGATCCTGGCTCACTGCTTGCAATCCACAAGCTTGAGGCAGGGTGTGTAATACCAGCTGCTATTACAAAGGCCCACATCCAGCATCTTCAGCTCAGTAACATTCTGCTCCCACAAAATCCAAAGTGGATGTTTCTGGTCAGGCGGTACTTTTCACACCATCATTCAGAAATTCAGTCCATTTATTTCCATGTGATGGCTCCACCATTACCCAGGGCCTCAGAGTCTTCCATGGGTCCTCCTCGCTCAGCTGCCAGATTGGGGCAGGAGAGCACAGAGAATTATGTAGGAGGTTTTTGTGGCCATTCCTGCACACAATTTATTGGACAGAACTCAGCCACATGGTCACACCTAAATGCAAGGGCAACTGAAAAAGCGTACTATGGCGAGATGCTTCTAAGGAGAAAAAAAAAAAGAGTTTTGTGGCCACATAGAAATCTCTATCGCACTGGGGTGCCTTGAAGAAGTCACTTTTCTCTGAACCTCAGTTTCCTTGTCTGTAAACAGGCACAAGAATAATAACTTCTTCATGGGGTTATGATTAGGGTTAAATGAGATAGTTCCTATGAAGCAATTGGCAGCAGACGTGGAACACAGTGTTTGGGAAATGTTGCCTGTTATGATTATTACAGCATCTGCATCTAATTAATCTTTGCACCCCTTATTGAGTCGTTTCTTTTTATTTTTTTCATTATTAATTAAGGTATTACATATGTGTCTTTATACCCCTATCTCCCCCTACCTCACCCCCACTTGAATGGTGTCTTTTCTTTCTTTCATAATTGAAATTTTATTGGTTGTTTTGAGGATAAGTACACAGACATTGTAATTTATACACAATTGACATCACTATCAAAACCAAAAAAAAGTCATTTGGTTGTGATTCTTTCCTTAATAGTTATTCCAGTGGCTTTCCAGCTTAAAATTTTAGAATATCTAGTACCAATGCCTTCAAATGTTGATACTCCATTCATCGAAGTCCTACTAGTTCACAATTTAATATCGTATACACTACATAATCAAAGGTTTGATCTTTCGCAGCACACTAACAAAGTTGCTAGGAAAACTGGACTACCACACCAAAGATGTTACAGATGCATGAAATTCTGACAGGGAGAGTCAAGATCAAGGAGGTTTTCTTTAGGAAACAATGCTATCAAAAACATGAGAATAGAAGTAATTTAAAATGTTCAAGACATATCAAATGCATGAGTGCCTCAAATTGCCATGTAGTACGCTTTGTATTAAACCTCTCTCATGTCTGAAATGTTCACCTGACACCCAAGGCCATCAAAGCCTCCCACATTCAATATCCCACTATCTTCTGGTTGTACCAAACACTAAACAACCAGCAAATGATTTCACCTCTTAGAAAAAAAGCTTTTATGCTTAAAAAATAGGATGAGGTGAAATTCCCTCCTTCTTAAAAACGTTTCTAAATGCTACTGAAAACTTGCATTTACAAAATCTTTTGGTTTACATAAGGAGAGAGACAGGATAAGACATGGTAAATGATATTCATCAGACTGGGAATTTCTTTCTGTCCTGCTTCATCAGATGCTGGA
>PVJC01028412.1:0-22595 GCA_004026665.1 Murina feae
AGTGTTGGCCCAGGAACTGAAGAGTCATGGGTTCAGTTCTGGTCAAGGACATGTATCTTGGTTGCAGGCTTGATCCCTGGCCCTGGTCAGGGTGCGTGAGGGAGGCAACCAATTAATGTGTTTCTCTCACATCGATGTTTCTCTCTTTCTCTCCCTTCCCTCCATCCCTCCCTTCGTCACTCTCTAAAAATCAATGGGGAAAAAAATATCCTTGGGTGAGGATTAATAACAATAACAATAATCTTCTCTATAAAAAAGCCTAAGTGACCATTATGACCAGATGACCAGCTGGTAGCTATGATGCACACTGACCACCAGGGGACAGGTGCTCAATACAGGAGCTGCACCGTGATGGTCAGTGTGCCCCCACAGCCAACCTCCCACAGCAGGTCACCCTCCCACAGTCCCTCCTCCCCCCAACCCCAGCTGGGCAACCTCCCAGGGTCCCTACTCCTGGCCAGCCAGCCCTAATTGGCCCCACTGGGACTGGGTGAGGGCCCTCATCAGCTCCGATCGCTGGCCAGGCCGAAGGACCTCACCCATGCACGAATTTGTGCACCTGGTCTCTAGTGATCCTATATAATACAAGGCTAATATGCAAATGGACCAAATGACAGAACAACCAGTCCCTGTGATGCACACTGACCACCAGGGGGAAGAAGCTCAATGCAGGAGCTGCCCCCTGATGGTCAATGTGCTCCCACAGGGGAGCCAGAAACCAGGATCATGGCTGCAAGCGCAGCAGTAGTGGTGAGAGCCTCTTCTGCCTCAATGGCAGTGCTAAGGACGCTTTGGGAGTCCTGGACTGCAAGAGGGCACAGGCCAAGCTGAGAGATGTGCCACCCCCCACAGCGTATGAATGTCGTGCACTGGGCCTCTAATAATAATAAGTAAAGCTACAGTAATCAAAACAGTATGATATTGGCCTAAAAACAGACACATAAATCAATGGAACAGGACAGAGAGCCCAGAAATAAATCCATGCATATATGATCAATTAATTTATAATAAAGGAGCCAAAAATATACAATGGGGAACAGAGAATCTCTTCAATAAATGGTTCTGGCCCTAACTGGTTTGGCCAGCCTGTGGACTCAAGGGTTCCAGGTTCAATTCCGGTCAAGGGCATGTACCTTGGTTGTGGGCACATTCCCAGTGGGGGGTGTGCAGGAGGCAGCTGATCAATATTTCTCTCTCATCGATGTTTCTGACTCTCTATTCCTTTCCCTTCCTCTCTGTAAAAAATCAATAAAATGTATTTAAAAATAAAAATAAAATAAAATAAGTAAATGGTTCTGGGAAACTGGACAGCCACTTTCAAAAGAATAAAACTAGGCCGCTATCTTACACCATAGACAAACATCAAATCAAAATGGATTAATATGTTGGATGTAAGATCTCAGACCATAAAATTCTTAGAAGAAAACATAGGGGGTAAGCTCCTTGACATCATTCTTGGCAATGGTTTTTGGATTTGATCTCGAAAGCAAAAGCAACAAACGCAAAAATAAATAAACAGGAATACATCAAACTAAAAAGCTTCTGTACAACAAAGGAAACCATCAACAAAATAAAAAAGCAACTTGTGGAATAGGAGAAAATATTTGCAAATCATGTATGTGATAAGGGGTTAATATCCAAAATATATAAAGATCTCATACAACTCAAGAGCAGAAAAAAAAAAAGCAATCCAATTTAAAAAGTGGGCAGAGGAATTGACTAAGACATTTGTGGAGAGATATAAATGGCCAACAGGTACATTCAAAGATGCTCAACGTAACTAATCATCAGGTAAACACAAACCATTCACAATGCGCTGTCACCTCATACCTGTTACAATGGCTGTTATCAAAGAGACAAGAGGAAGGTGTTGGCAAGGATGTAGACTGTCCTGGGACTGTGAACTGGTGAAGCTACCTTACAAAACAGGTTCCTTAAAAAAGTGAAAATAGAATTACCATATGATCCAGCAATTCCACTTCCTCAAAATTCTATATTTGAGGGAAACAAAGTCACCATCTCAAAGAGATATCCACACCCCCATGCTCACTGCGGCATTACTTACAATAGCCAAGACATGGAAATAAACTAAATGTCCACCAACAGATGAATAAAGAAAATGTGGTATATACATATATGAAATCCAGCCATTTGAGATCACACGAATGGAGATGGACCTTGTGAGCATTATGTTAAGTGAAATAAGTCAAAGAAAAATACTCTACGAGATCACTTACATATGGAATCTAAAAAAACTGAACTCAGAAACAGAGAATAGACTGGTGACTGCCAGAGGCAGGGATGGATTGTGGGGGAAATGGGTGAAGGCAGTCAAAAGGTACAAACTTCCAGTTATATGTAAACTTCCAATTATAAATAAATTCTGGCCCACCCTGGGGATGTAATGTGCTGCAGAAAAAAAGAATATAAAAATGTATTTAAAAAATGAAATCTATGATAACTTGATTTATAAAATCAATATAAAAATTAAAAAGCTTAAATCATTTGAAAATTAACCCTGCTCTTGTACAAATCAAAATATTGTGCTGTCATTATTTTCCATGGCAAATTTAAAGATATGGATCATGCTAAACACGCTTCTTTTATCTTGGAACTAAGGCCTCTTCTTATCTTGTAACCATAATAATGAAGGCCATTACATAAACACACTTTTCAGTGCCCACAAAGAAAACAAATATAGTTTAACAATTCTTTAAGACATTTTAAACTGTTTAAACTGGTTATTCCTAGAGCACACACATACAATGGAATGGTTTTTAATAGTTAATCTTTAAAGTTTTCCTAAAGAGAAAAATAGCAAAATAAGTTGAGAGGGAGCTACTTCAGAGAAATATGAAATTCCACTCTAAAAATCTAACTAATGATCCCTCAGCAAGGAAAGGCAGTTTGAAAGTAGAAACACAGATTTTGACACATACTAGTACATGCACACCAAAGAGTGACATTCCCTTTATTTTTTATTTTTAAAAAAAATATATTTTACTGATTTTTTACAGAGAGGAAGGGAGATGGATAGAGAGTTAGAAACATGGTTGAGAGAGAAACATCCATCAGCTGCCTCCTGCACTCCCCCTCCTGGGGATGTGCCAGCAACCAAGGTACATGCCCTTGACCGGAATTGAACCTGGGACCCTTCAGTCTGCAGGCCGACGCTCTATCCACTGAGCCAAACCGGTCAGGGCAGAGTGACATTCCTTTAAAAAAAAACTCAGGCATTTGACAATTTAATAGTGCCATACAATGAAAAAGTTAGCAAAGTACACAAGTGAAATATTGTCTACGCTAAACAAAGTAACCGCTCTTTTTGACAAACAAGACAGTCTCATCAGGGTTTCTTCCTCTTTTGTTCTGAAGTGCCTTTCGAATAAACAATCATATTCTCGTGAAAAGTTCCCCAAAATGGCACTGCAATTCTAAATCGTCTCAAGTGCAATTGTGTCAGTTAGAAAGATAAGGGTACAAATTGGAGGAATCGCGAGGAAACATGAAGGGAGCAGGTATTTGGCCCAGTTTTAGCTGGACCAAGGATCCATAAGGATGGTGCTGTGCAACCTTGAATCTGCAGATCTTGGCCAAAGACCAATTGGCATTGATCAGGAACCAGAGAAAATGTCCCAATTCTGGGCACAAGGAATTAAACAAAGCAGTTCTCAGGGACACCCTTCCTCCTTCTACAATTCTGTTTAGTTTCCCTCCAGCAAACCCCCCTGCCAGATATTAAGCTGGATAGTTACATCACACTTACCACCACACTTTCCTGTCAAACATGTGTTTCTATCTTATTTCTCTTTTCAGGGTCGGGTATCTCACAATATTAGCTGGGATTCTAAGAGCTTTGCTCAGCTGCTCCAGCCACCCCTGACATCCTTTCAGCCCCTTAAATACACCGAGCCTGTTCCTGCCGTAGGGTCTTTGAATTGCCCTTTTCTCTGCCTGGAACTCTGCCCTCACACCCCTCCCTGGCCATTCTCAGTTAGCTCCGCATCACCTCCTCAGGGAGCCCTCCATGATGACCTTACCTACCCACACCCTGCATGCCCTAGCACTACTGCCACCTCCCCCTTAGCCTTGTTTAAAACAATTAACAGGCCTAAAAGGCCTGAGCCCCACATCAGCAAACCAAGACTTAACACCTAACCTATCTGCAACCTCTACATCTCCCAGCAATGTAATCTTTAACCAGGCAACACGGGATGAGCTGGTCAGCACTAGCTGACACGCCCCTCCCCCCAACACACACACACACACACACACACACACACACACACACACACACCCTTCCAGACCTCTTGGGAGGCCCACCTTTCCTGAAACAATGTATTCTTTGCTAATAATGTCCCTTTTTTTTTTTTTGCACCTTTTCTTCCTTTAAAAACCTTTTCTTTCCAGTAGTTTAGGGAGCTCCTTTCTATTTGCTAGATGGGATGCCATCTGATTCATGAACGGTTGAATGAAGGCCAATTTGATCTTTAAAGTTACTCAGCTGGACTTTCGACTTTTCACAGCATTCTTTCAGAGCTTCCCTTGGTGACTGCTCGCAGCTCTGCTCTGTCCAGTGCGGCACCTTGCCCCATGCCCTGCTCCTCGGGGCCTCAGTTTCCCCGTCATGCTTGGGAATCGCTCTGAGAGCGCAAGCCCAACCGAGGCACCGGGAGGTCGCTTTCCACATCAGGCAGGTGGCCAGGCGCCACCGGGATCTTGTCCCCGGTATTAAAGAGGGGCGAGCACCGCACGCGGCCCCACGCCTCCGAAGCCCGCCCCAGGCCCCGGACCAGCCCAAAGGCCACTGCGCATGCGCGCGGCCCCACGCCTCCGCAGCCCGCCCCAGGCCCGGTACCAGCGCAAGGTTACTGCGCATGCTCCGCACGCCCCGCCTCGCGAGGTCGTGACGGGACGTTGACGCGCCTGCGCAGGCGCTGGGAGGTGCTGGAGCGCTGGCGCTGTTGGCTAGTGTCTCCGAGTAGCGGCGGCGTGTGGGCGTGTGGGCCGGGCTGTCCGGCAGGAGGGGTCGGCCGCGGGGTCCTGGGGAGCGGCCCGAGGGCGCGGAGAGAGCCCAAGGCCGCCGCCGCCGCCACCTGGCATGTCGGCCGAGGCCTCGGGCCCGGCGGCGGCCGGGGCCCTATCCCTGGAAGCCCCTACGCCCTGGGGACTCGAGCCTGGCGGCGCCGCCGGGCTCCAGCCGCAGAGCCCGAACAACAGCAAGTACGTGAAGCTAAACGTGGGGGGCTCGCTGCACTACACTACGCTGCGCACCCTCACGGCACAGGACACCATGCTCAAGGCCATGTTCAGCGGCCGCGCCGAGGTACTCACCGACGCCGGAGGTACCGCACGCCCCTCCTTGTGCTGCCCTCCTCCCTCCGGGTCGCCGTCTCCCTGACTCCTCGTCTTTCATCGCCCAGGGCCTGCGTGCCCCTGCCCGCTTCTCACTGCCCTCCAGGCAGCTCACTCTCACATCCCCACATCCCCACGTCCCCTATCCCATCTCGTCTCCCCTTCTTCGTTCATAATCTTCCTCCTCCCCCAGTCTTCACCCCCAGCAGCAACCTGCACTTGGAAGCACCCCGTCTGCAGCTCTGCCAGGCCCCGTGGGAAGGGGTTTAACATGTCACTTCAGAGTTGTCATTGCCCCTCCCACCCAGTTCTCCCGATTCTCCCAATGCTCCCATCCTTAGCTCCCCAGCTCAAAAACCTTGGGACCCAGCCCTGCTGCCTGCAGCGTCGGTCCAGGCAACAACCTTCGTCAGTTTTTTCCAACTGCCCAGCCTTTTGTCCCCCTCTCTATCTTAGCGCTGCTGACAGCCCGCCTGCGGAGTTGGAAGATCTTGTCTGTGTCTGTGTTTCCCCTAATGCACTCTAAGACGCCGTCTGCAAATGCAGGTTGTAGGAGGAGAGGCTGCGTTTGGTTTGCCAGGGTCACCAGAGCGGAGGGTGGAGGGTTCTCTCTGGCAGGTGAACCTTGCCTTGTTGGAGTGTTGCATCCAGGCTTGGGCCTCACAGGCCCAAGTGGAATCTTACAGTTTTGGGGTGCGGGGCGATTCAGGGGGTGTTAACACAGATTGTGAGAGCAGGAAAATAAACATTTGGGAGGTGGAGGTCAGTCTTCAAGTGCCTAAAGGTGAAGAAATTACTTATTCAGTAAGTATTTGTAAAGTGCCAAGTTCGTACTGGAGATAACTTTGAGTAAATGGATCTGAGGAGATTAGCCTTATTGAGTCTACTTTTTTGTGGGGACAGGGGAGGACGATAAACAAACATACCAATAAAAAGAGGCATGTGCCCTGGGTGGCTCTGTTGGCTGGAGTGTCGTCCTGGGCCACAAAAGATTGTGGGTTCCATTCCTGGTGAGGGCATGTACTTGGACTGCAGGTTCCATCCTGAGTCTTCGGCAGCCGATCAGTGATTCTCATCACTGATGTTTCTATCTATCCCTAGCTCTCCCTCTCCCTTCTCTGAAATCAACAAAATATTTATATCTATATCTACCTATCTATATATCTATATCTATCTATCTATCTATCTATCTATCTATCTATCTATCTATCTATCTATCTGTAAGGCATGGAAACACTCACTTGACATGTTTTAATGGTATTTTCTTGGATAATGCATAAGTTTGAGAACAACTCAGACTTGTAGCTTTGGAATCCTTTTTTCATAAAAGTTTAGTAGCCCCAGGGCCCCCAGAAAAGCCCTCCCTTCTCTTTCTTCTCCCTATCCCACCAGGCTGGGTGCTGATTGACCGGAGCGGCCGCCACTTTGGTACAATCCTCAACTACCTTCGGGATGGGTCTGTGCCACTGCCTGAAAGTACCAGAGAACTGGGGGAGCTGCTGGGTGAAGCACGCTACTACCTGGTCCAGGGCCTGATTGAGGACTGCCAGCTGGCACTGCAGGTGAGGGTCCTTCCCCTCACCTCCTGAGTGAGTTCCCCCCCTAGGCCCATCATCCTGGGAGAGCTGCTCAAGTAGTTGGATATACGGGCATTAGAACAGTGACAGGAAATGTGGGGTGCTGCTGTGAGAGGCTGCCTCTGGCCTGGCTTGGAGTAGCCCTGACCCCAGAAAATGTGGGGGTGCTGTCTTCTGCATCCCTGCTGTTTTAGGCAGGGCCCCTCTCAACATCTCAAGCCAAGACTATCGCTTCAGGAGTGGGTGTGAGGATTGCTCTCTCTGCTTCCTGCTGTTTCTGTCCAGCCAAATCAGCTGTTACGCTACCACCTGATTAATTATCCTCAAAAATAATCCCAATTTATTCTCCCCTTTGCCCAGAAATCAAATCATAAATAACTCTCTTGTGCCAGTAGGAAAAAAGTCTAAACTTAAACTGGAATGTATTGATCTGATTCTATCCTGGCACACCCAGGGGCTTCAAAAAAAAATTTTTTTTTTTGATAGAAGGTTTGGGGGTTCCAGAACCCTATCTGCTGTGCTTCATTTCTGTGGATCTCAGAGTTCTGAGAAGATACTGGAAAGCACAGCCAGGCATATGGGTTAAGTGTCACCTCCACTATAGCTGACTGGCTGGCCTTGAGTGAGTCAGTTTCTACCTTGGCATTCTGTCCTCATGTTCCAAAAGATAGGGAAGGGAGAAAAATATGTACAATGTAGTGGTTTTTACATAAAGCCTTTTATGCTGTCCTGTTTTTACAATGTTAAAACATCCTTTCTCTTCTGATACAGTATTAATGGAGACTATGAGGGTTTCTTTTTTGATGTTCTTTGTATATTAAAAAGTGGCAGCTATGAACAAGTGTCTGTTACCTCGGGGAATACTTATTCTTGGAATCCAAAAGTATAGAATTTCATTGGGTTGTATCCTTATTTTTCAAACTTTGTGACTGCATCCCATAGAAAAAATGCATTTCATATTCATAACTGAAATAAGAGTTTCATAAAATGATACTTTTCAGGAAAATGCATTCTGAAATATTATTCTTTTCTGTAATGCTCTTTGAGACCCATTAAGCTTATTTCATGACCCATTAATGCAGTGGTTCTCAACCTTCTGTCCCTTTAAATACAGTTCCTCATGTTGAGACCCAACCATGAACTTACTTTCGTTGCTACTTCATAACTGTAATGTTGCTACTGTTATGAATCGTAATGTAAATATCTGATATGCAGGATGGTCTTAGGCGACCCCTGGGAAAGGGTCATTCAACCGCCAAAGGGGTCGAGACCCACAGGTTGAGAACCGCTGCATTAAAGAGTAACCGCTTGCAGTTTGAATGGGATGGTCTTGGAAGTGCACTCCTGAGCTATAGTTTTACGTTTGTCTAATGTTATCTCACACCCATTCCTGAAGCTAATGTTTATCTAATGTTATCCATCCCCACATAATCACTCCCGTGTGTCAGGAGTGATTCTGTTGTCTGCTTGTATGTTCATCTTATACCCGTTTGACTTTTTTTTTTTTTTTAAAGAGGAAGTTGGGGATGCATCCAAGGTCAGAGAGCCAGTAAGCAGCAAAGCTCACATTCACCCCCAGGTTATCTGACTTCCAAGCACAGTGCTTTTTCTTCTATGCTCCAGCTACCTCCCTTCCAGGGTTCCCTGAGACCGTTCTCATCCCACCCCACTTGGCTAGTGTTTGCTTGCTTGTTTGGAGATTTTTGTTTTTGTTTTTAAGACTTGGGGACAGAATGTTGAGTCCATCATACTCCTCAGTGTGTGGCACTTAATCATCATTGGTCTATGCAAATCTTTTCTCTCTTTATTTTTCCCCCCTTTATTTCCAAAACCCCACCCACTTCCCTTTCCCCCATTAGGTACTCCTCCATATGTTTGAATTATGTTTGTTCCTTTGAAAAGCTAAAGCATTGTTTTGTATGCATTTAAGTTTATATAAATAGTATTGAGTTATGGATTGTGTGTTTTATTTCTTAATTCAGTACTTTTTTCAAGATTTACTCATGCTGCTCCATTTACATTTATTTGCTTCTATTGCACAGGAATCTATGGTATGCATTCACCATATTTTCTTTATGCATTCCCCCGAGGTTAGAGACTTAGAGGAACTCCCCACTTTCTGACCCCACACATGGTGCCACTGTGAACATCTTCATACATGTCCCTTGTGGGTCCTGGGCCAGGGTTTTGTCATGATTGTAGCTGGGTCACAGGACACATACAAACAAATTTCATCAATATCATCAGGTTACCCTGCCAGATTGTTCAGCAGTGCATAAGGGATTTCGTTTCTGCATATCCTTGACAGCACATAGCGGACCCAGTGTTCTGATTTTGCCAATCTGATTCATATAGAGTGATCTCATTTTATTATTATTTTTTATTTTTTTATAAATATATTTTATTGATTTTTTACAGAGGGGAAGGGAGAGGGATAGAGAGTTAGAAACATCGATGAGAGAGAAACATTGATCAGCTGCCTCCTGCACAGCCCCTACTGGGGATGTGCCTGCAACCAAGGTACATGCCCTTGACTGGAATTGAACCCGGAACCCTTTAGTCCGCAGGCTGACGCTCTATCCACTGAGCTAAACTGGTTAGGGCGAGTGATCTCATTTTAATTTGCATTCCTCTCATTACTAATGAGATCTTTTTATATACTAGCTTTTTTGGTTTTCCCTTCTGTTCGTACTCGTTATTTTTCCCTGCATTTATTGATTTTTAGAGAAAAGAAGGGAGAGAGAAAGAAACATCAGTGGGAGAGAGAAATATCAGTCAGTTGCCCCATTCTGCCCCAGGTGGGGTGGAACCTGCAACCTAGGTATGTGCCTGACTGGGAGTCAAACCCTCGACCTTTTTATATATGGGACAGTGCTCAACCAACTGAGCTGCCTATTCATATTCTTCATTAAATTTTCTACTGAAAATGTTTTTAAATCTGTTTTTTGTTAAAGAGACCACCAGTTGCACATGTGGCTTAGTTGAGCATTGACACGTGAGCCAAGAGGTCACAGTTCCATTCCTGGTTAGGGCACATGCCCCCACTGTGGCTCAATCCCCAGTAGGGGGCATGCAGGAGGCAGCCGATGGATGCTGTTTCTATCTCTTTATCCCACCCACTCCATCTCTTTCTAAAAATCAATAAAAACATTTAAAATATATTTTTTTCTTGTTGCTTTACAGGAGGTCCTGCATAATTTAGCTTAGTTCCTAGGGAGAATAAAAGCCTATTTCTCTAAGGCATGTGTTATGCATAATAAATTTACCTTGCTCCTGTGTATCTAGACTGGTACTACTTACCTACCCTCCTTGGGAAAGTTCAGAAAATAGGTACTCAGATTATTTGCTAGGTTTTCAGATTCATGACAGGAACCCCAGCTGAAGAAGTTTGTTTCTGATAATAATTTCTAGTCAGTTTTAGATGTTGCCAGTATTTTCTCCTAGAATGTCACTTGCCTATAGCAGCTATTGTTGAATGGATATTCTTGAATTTTTTTATTGTAAATAATCATTTATTATTTTTAAAGCAGTATGTATATGTTATAGAAATTTAGAAAACAGCTAATTAAAAATACAAAAGTATCAAATGTCCTTCCAGGTGTGTGTGTGTGGGTGTGTGAAAATACAATCACACTGTGTGTGCTGTTTGCAATCTGCTTTTTTTGTTAATAATTGCCATTTTTCCATGTCAATAAAATTTTATCTTATCTAATATCTAGGGCATACACACATTCTAGAAATGTCTTTTACAGCTGGTTCATCTAAACAAGGACCCAGTCTAGATCCTTGCACCATGTCTAGTTATTATGTTCTTCAAGGTTCTTTCAACCCAGACCCTTTTTTCACATGATGCCAACTTGTTAAAGAGACCACCAGTTGCACAATGACCCAATTTTAAAAAATATATATTTTATTGAATTTTCACAGAGAGAAAGGGAGAGGGATAGAGAGTCAGAAACATCGATGAGAGAGAAACATCGACCAGCTGCCTCCTGCACCCCCCCCACTGGGGTTGTGCTAGTAACCAAGGTACATGCCCTTGACCGGAACCGAACCCGGGACCCTTCAGTCCGCAGGCCGACGCTCCATTCACAGAGCCAAACCAGTTAGGGCACAATGACCCACTTTTGAAGTGATTTAACTCTTTTTTGTTCTCCTTTTAGTGAACTAGTTTTCCCAATGCCATTTATTTAACAATCGGTGCTAGCCAGTGTCCAAAATGGCCACCACGCTCAGCTGGCGTGGCTCAGTGGTTGAGCGTGGACTTATGAACCAGGAGGTCACGGTTCAATTCCCTATCAGGGCACATGACTGGCTTGATTCTCAGTAGGGGGCATGCAGGAGACAGCCGATTAATGATTCTCTCATCATTGATGTTTCTCTCACTCTCTCCCTCTCCCTTCCATTCTGAAATCAATAAAAAATTAAACAAAAAATGGCCACCAAAATTGTCCAAAATTCTTGCCTCCTGCTTACTCAGGCTCATGTTTAATCCCCTTCCACACTGAATAGGGCTAACCTCTGTAACCAATAGGATATTGCAGAAATGATAGTGTGTGAGTTTTAAAGCTAAGTCATAAAGATATTGCTGTTTCTGCCCTTCTCTTGGATCACTCATTCTGAGGGAAGCCAGCTGCCATGTGAGGATCCCCAAGCAGCCCTGGCTTGGTGAGGAACTGAAGCCTCCTGCCAAGAGCCAGCACAAACTCCCACTCAATAAGGGTGAACTATTTCAGAAGCGGATCCTTGAGGCCTATTCAGGTCTATAGATCACTATAGCCCTGGCCAGCATCTGGACTCCAACTTCATAAAAGACCGTGGTCCAGGACCACCTAGCTAAGCCAATCTCAGTTCCCAGCCTCCAGAAACTGTGTAAGATAATAAATGTTTATTTGTTTTAAGCCAATACGTTTGTAATAATTTGTTACCCAGCAATAGATACCAGATTTTGCTATTTGGAGTGGGATTCTGCCATAACAAAAACTTTAAATGTGGGCATGACTTTAGACCTGGGAAGTGGACAGAAGCTGGAAGGACTTTGAAGAGTGTTAATAAAAGCCTAAATAGTTTTAAAGAGTTTGTTTATAAGAGTCTGATGACCTTTAAGGAGGCTGCAGTGAGAAAATGTTATTGGAAACTGGTGCAAAGGCGATCCTTATTCTGTAGTGGCAGAAGGCAAAAACATACCTGGTGAACTAGGTGACCTAGCTGAAGAGATTTCCAGACTGTTGAAGTTGCTACAATGTTTCTTACAGTAAAATAAAAGAGGAGAGGGTAAGCTAACAGAAAAACAGTTGAGCAAAATGGAGCCAGGAATTAGAGTTTGAAAATACCCAGCTTTTCCAGGTAACAAATGATGTTGAAATTAACAAATGGCTTGCCCTAGCCAGTTTTGGTCAGTGGATAGAGCATCAGCCTGTGGACTGAAGGGTCCCAGGTTCGATTCCAGTCAAGGGCACATGCCAGGGTTTGGGCTCAGTCCCGGGGTGGGGGTGGGGGGGGGTGCAGAAGGCAGCTGATCAATGATGTTTCTGTCTCCCTCTCCCTCTCTGAAATCTGTGTGTGTGCACACACACACACACACAGAGATAGGAGTTATATATATGTAACTCTTATATAATAAAACCCTAATATACAAATAGAGGGAACAGGGGAACAACCATTGGAACGACCAGTCACTGTGATGGGCACTGAACACCAGTGGGCAGACCCTCAATGCAGGAGCTGCCCCCTGGTGGTCAGTGCGCTCCCATAGGGGGAGCACTGCTCTCCCAGAAGTTGGGCTCATGACTGGTGAGCATAGTGGCAGTGGCAGGAGCCTCTTCTGCCTAAGGCAGCAGGTAGATATCTCCCCAGGGGTCCTGGACTGCGAGAGGGCGCAGGCTGGGTTGAGGGACCCCCCCCTTCCCTCCAGTGCATGAATTTCGTGCAGTAGGCCTCTAACCTCTCCCTCTGAAATCAATATGTATATATTAAATGGCTTGTAGGTCAAGAGCAAATACAGGGTATTTTCAGTAAAACTTGGTCTAAAGAGGAAGCTGTGGATGCAATTGTAAAATACTTTAAAATCTCAAAAATATCCAAGAAGATACCTGAGAATCATTCAGTCGAATAATATTGCATCTAAGAAGCTTAAAGATGCCCCTCAGCAGTCTTGGCACAAGCCCAAAGTAGAGAAGAGCTTATTTCACAGAGATTTGTGTATGTGGCTTTTGCCTAGTGAAGTGAACCCAAGACACAAGATACGAAATAAATTTTTTAAATATATTTTATTGATTTTTTTACAGAAAGGAAGGGAAAGGGTAGAGAGTTAGAAACATCGATGAGAGAGAAACATCGACCAGCTGCCTCCTGCACACTCCCCACTGGATATGTGCCTGCAACCAAGGTATATGCCCTTGGCTGGAATCGAACCCGGGACCCTTGAGTCCACAGACTGACGCTCTATCCACTGAGCCAAACCGATTAGGGCCAAAATAAATTTTTAAGAAAATTCTTTTGGCAAGAACACTAAAAGGTGTAGAGAGAGTGCAAGAGGAGAAGAGGCCTTTAGAACCCCAAAATTCTGCAGGCAGGAAGCAACTAAGGGAACAGTGGAGCTGCAAGCATGGACTGTCTTTCATGGAAAAGGAAGGATAAGTCACGGCAGAACCAAAGCCACAGAGAATCATTTTGGGATAAGAGTAAGCATCAGAGAGCTCCCAACATTGGTCCAACTGGATTAAGAATTTTCGTGAAGCGTGACATCGAGGTGCCTCCCATCCCCTGCCCCGCCCTTTTGAACAAGAGTGCCCTAGTTTGTATCCTGACTAGTATGTCTGTCCCACCTTGTGTATTGGGTGTTTGGAAGAGACAACTTCACGGGCCTTCAGATCAAGAGCAAGTGTACACCAGAAGCTATAGTTAAGGAACTACATCCAAGGCGCCTCATCCTTACCCAGACCTGATTTAGATGACGAGATTCTGTACTTCAAGCTGCTGCTGAAATGAGATAAGACTCTAGGGGATCATTGGAAGCCATAGATGGGTTTTGCATGTGGGAGGGGTTTGAATCAATGGGAGCCGGCCTCTAAGGCAGTCCCCAATGATCTGATTTTCAGAATGCATTCTCTTGTGTAGTTTCCTCCCACACTGAATAGGTCTGACAAAACTAGGTCATAAAAGACATTAAGGCCTCCACCTTGCTCTCTCTGGAATTATTTGCTTTGGAGAAGCCAGCTGCTCTGTTATAAGGCCACTCAAGCAACTCTATGGAGAGGTCCAAGGGGCAGGGATCAGATATTTCCAGCCAATAACCAGCATGAACTTGACAGCCATATGAGCAAGTCTCAGAAACAAATCCTTCAGACTCTGTCATGCCTTCATTTTACTGCAGCCCCAGCTGACTTGACTACAACCTCATGAGAGACCTCATGTCAGGACCACCCAGCTAAACTCCTGAATTCCTGAACCATAGAAACTGAGAAATGTTGATTGTTGATTTAAACTGTTAAATTTTGGAACAGTTTGCTACACAGCAATAATCAATACACACTCCATACTTTCCCCATTAATTTTTAAAAAAATATTTTTATTGATTTCAGAGGGGAGGGAAGAGGGAGAGAGGCATAGAAACATCCATGATGAGAGAGAATCATGGGTTGGCTGCCTCCTGCAAGTCCCTGACTGGGGATCCAGTCATGTGCCCACAATCTAGGCATGTGCCCTTGACCAGAATCGAACCTGGGACATTTCAGTTCACAGGCCGACACTCTATCCACTGAGCCAAACCGGCGAGGGCTTCCCCATTCATTTGCAGTGCTGTCTTTGTAAATACCAGTTTTTGTATATACATTAGTCTGTTTCCAGTCTCTCTACTGTGTTCCATTGTTTGTTTCTGCACCAAAACAACACTGTTTTCATTATTATGGCTTTGTAGGATATTTTAATAGCTGGTTCTTTTTTAAATTGACCTAAATAATAGTAGACTTTTATTCCACATTAACTTTAGAAAAAGCTTTATGAGTGTCTCAAAAAAATTCTTTTGGAATTCATGTTAGAATTGCACATCTAGTTTATAGGTCGGGGGAGGTGAGAGGAGCTTTGGTATGACGATTCTAGAAGACAGAAAAGGAAAGAAGCCTGTGTGTCTGGTTCTGATTCTGCCTCCAGCCTTTCACCCAGCCAGGTTCATTAATGCAACAGATACTTCCTGAGCATGTATTGTACACACCTACATGGGAAGAGACAGACCATGAGCAAATAGACTAAAAACAGAAAATGTGGGGAACTGAGTGCTGTGAAGAAAGTGAACTGATGCTGTGAGGAGGAAGTAAGGGAGGCTGTGTCGCCAGGGAGCTTAGGGAGGAGGACCAGCACCCTGAGGGGCACTATTTGAGTTGACATCTGAATGATGTGGAGAGCCAGCCACGAACACTTAGTGCAAAATGTCTCTGGTAGTGGGAACAGCAAAGGGTTAGGTGGGCACAAACCGGATGTGCCACACAGCAAGCCATCGGTGGGCTTGAAGCCCAGCAAGCAGGGGAGAGAGGTAGGGACAAGATCAGAGATGCCGGATGCTGCAGACTCTTGTGGACAACTGAGGAGTCTGGATTTTCCCCCAAAGGTGGCAAGCAGCTTTCGAAGACTTTACGTAGGTAAGTGAGTGACCTTTGGTTGTACTGTTAACCACTTTGCGCTTCTTCTCCAGCAAAAAAGGGAGACCCTGTCCCAGCTGTGCCTCGTCCCCATGGTGACATCTCCCCAGGAGGAGCAGCAGCTCCTGGCCAGCACCTCCAAGGTGAGGCCCTGAGTCCTTAGGGTGGAGGTTGGGGCCTCTCCCCACAGCCTGAGCCCCATCCTTCTCCATCCTCTCTCCCCCAACAGCCCGTGGTGAAGCTCCTGCACAACCGCAGTAACAACAAGTACTCCTACACCAGGTGACTGCCAGGGGCTAGGGAGGTGCACTGGGTGGACCCCTGGGCTCCAGACAGCCCTGCTCCTGGCCCAAGGGGAGGGCTATGGCCACACAGAAGGACAAAAGGAGTGCCTGCCTGAATGGGAATTCCAGCTCTGCCACTTAACCCACTGGGTACCTCGGACAGGTCCTTTTCCCTTCTGAGCTTCACTTTTATCAGCAAATGGGTTTTGGTGAGGATTTGATGATAATGACTAGCATTTACTAAGGGCTTATGTTATAACAGGCATTATTCTAAGTGCTTTACATATGTTAATACACAATCCTCACAGTTGTTTGAAGGAGATATTGTTGTGATCTCCAGTTTGCAGCTAAGGAAATTGAGGCACTGAGAGGTGAAGTAATTTGCCTAGTTTCACCCAGTTAAAAAGTGGTGGAGCTAGGATGCCAGGTGACGCAGCCTGACTCCAGACTGCACAGGTAGCCACTCTGCTCTGCTGAGATTTGCTCAGCAAATGCTGCTTCCTTGCAGAGGCCTGCTTGGCCTGGCCCCAGGGGTGGAGGAAGGTCCCTGCTGGGGGGAACAGAGGGTGGGAAGCCACTTGTGCTGAGGCCTCCTGGCCCCTGGTCTTCAGCACTTCAGATGACAACCTACTTAAGAACATCGAGCTGTTTGACAAACTGGCCCTGCGCTTCCATGGGCGGCTGCTCTTCCTCAAGGATGTACTGGGGGACGAGATCTGCTGCTGGTCTTTCTACGGGCAGGGCCGCAAAATCGCCGAGGTGTGCTGCACCTCCATTGTCTATGCCACGGAGAAGAAGCAGACCAAGGTCAGAGGGGTTCAGGGCCTGGTCAGGGAGGGCTATGGTGGTTGGCAGGACCAGGACCTGGACAAAGGCAGCTGAGCAGACCCGGCAGGGGAAAAATCTATCACCAAGAGTCAGGATCCAAGTGCTGGGGTCTTAACTGTGTGAATCATGATGTCATACCATCTAGCCTCTGACAGTCTTATCACCCTGGTCTCTTCTGACCGTCATGAGGGATGTGCCTCAGATACACCAGAATCTTGAAAGTCTCTACGCACCAAATGCTATTTCACACCTCCCCAACTTTGCATACATTAGTCCTTATTGTTGTTAATCCTCACCCTAGGATATTTTCGCCATTGACTTTTAGAGTGGAAGGGGGGGAGGGGAAGAAACATCAATGTGAGAGACATTGATTGGTTTCCTCCTGCATGTGCCCCAACTGGGGCTGGGGATCAAACCTGCAACACAGGTACATGCCCTTGACCAGGAATTGAACCCATTACCCTTTCAGTGCTCAACGGGTGCTCTAACCACTTAGCACACCAGCCAGGGTTGCATTATTCCTTTTTCTCGGGATTACTTTTCCTCATCCCTGTCTGCCTGATGAACCTGTACTTAATCTTTAAGACCCAAGTCAAGCATCACTTTATTTGAGACACCTTCACCCATGAACATTCACACTAACAATCCCAGACAAAGTTAGTCATTCTTCTTCCTTAGCTAAATAAAGCTGGGGACACTGAGGGTGGTGAGGGGGAGTTACTTCAGTAGTAAGGTGTTAGCTCCTTGAGAGTAGGGCTGTATCTTTTTATTTTTTTCCAATTTCTTGAGGACTAGTGAGGCTTGTAGAAGAATCTCTCACAGTGGAAGCTAGGAAACATGTATTGATGCGTGAATGAATGGCCCAGCTCTAAGGCCTCTTATTGGGAAGACAAGAAGATAAACCCATAATTAGAAGGTAGCTTATTAAGAGTTATGTTAGTTATATTCCTCCCAGGCACGCAAGGGGAACCCCCAGTCACCTCTGTTTCATCCCTTTCTACTTCATCACTCTGTGCTGGTGCATTGGCAAGTCACACTAAACCCGCTCCTGTGCCAGAGCTTTTACACTTGCTGTTGCCTCTTCCCAGACTGCTCTTCCTCTAGTTAGCCACCTGGCTCCCTCCCTCTTCTCCTTTGGCCATTGGTCAGGCGTCATCTTCTCAGTGAGGCTTTCTCTGAATATTCTCTGAGAACATTCCTTGCCATGACTCTTCCCGCCCACTTTCCTGGGATAGGTTTTTCCCCTCCATAACATCTGTGATTATCTGATAGTTTGTATTTTATTAAATGTATGTCTGTCCTCCCCCTAGAATGTAAACTTCCTGTGGATAGGAACTTTGTTTTGTTCATTGCTATGATCCCAATATCTAGAACAACACCTGGTACAGTGCACTTAAGATTTGTCTAAGGAAAGAATATACCAAGAGACTTAGTAGCAAAGGAGAGAAAATGACTGCCTGACTTCTGAGTTGGACCTTGGAGTATAAGTGTGACTTTGCTGAGTTAAGAAGTTGCAAAGAGGACAGTCTAGGCCAAAGAACCTGTGATTGCAAAGACTAGGAGGTGTGCCAGTGCAGGAGCAGCTGGGGGAAAGGGCTCGCCGTGTGGCTGGACCAGAGGAGGGAGCTGGGGGTTGCTGGCCTTTTGCAGGTGGAATTCCCAGAGGCCCGGATCTTTGAGGAGACCCTGAACATCCTGATCTACGAGACTCCCCGGGGCCCAGACCCAGCCCTCCTGGAGGCCACAGGGGGTGTAGCTGGAGGTGGTGGGGTGGTCCGAGGGGAGGATGAGGAGAATCGAGAGCATCGTGTCCGCAGGATCCATGTCCGGCGCCACATCACCCATGACGAGCGTCCTCATGGCCAACAGATTGTCTTCAAGGACTGATCTTGACCTTCCTCCTTGTTTTTCTTCTGCCACTGGGACCCAGTCCCTCTTTCTTTTCCTCCCCTTCCCATACCTTTGCCCAGGCTTTGCTGGCCAAGTCGTGGGTCTCCCTTGTGTCCTTTTATTGCATGGTACTTTCACTTTGGCCCTTTTCCATTCATTCTCACTTCATTGCGAATAACATGGTACATTCCAGCCCCTTCCCTCAGTCAGAGCCCTTCAGAAGGCCTACATTCATTTCCTCATCTCCACGCTTGCCCTGCTATTTCCCTTACCAGATGGTTTAAAATGATTTAGAGTTCTCTTTTTTTAGTACATTGTACATGCCAAAGTGTCAAGCCAGTCCTTAATAACACCCTCCACATTCTGAGCTGCCTCCCAACCATTGTGCAGGGTAGTTTGCTCTCCCTTTCCATTCTCCCTACCTCTTTAACTTTGTATTAGGCTGGCCTGGGCCTGCACCAGCTCAGCTATCTTCTCAATCTGTTTCATATTATTTATTATTTTAATTTTCTATTAAATTATAGAAATAAAGTTGAATTGAGGATCTGGTGCTAACTCCCAGGGTGATGGCCAGGGTGATGGCTTGTGTTAAGGGGGTACCTAGCTAGCTGGATGGAAATACAAGTACGCCTGCTGTGGGGCTGGTAGCTGGGAAGAAAGTAGTCAGGAGATAAAAGAGAATTTAAGATCTGTATTTCGATGTTTCACTAGCAAGTTCCCACCCTCAGCCCCACCCCACCTTCCGCATTGGAGAGGAGGTCCCGGCAACCATGCAACCACCCCTGAATGCAGCATATCTCCAGCCCAGATGTCTGAAGGCAACACCTTCCTTCAAGGGTCTGGTGCAAAGACAAAGTCAAGGGCCTGGCGCTCAGCTCCAGCCACGTTGGGATGCCAAAGGTCCACGATGAAGACCACTCGAGGTCCATCTTCAGAGGAGCCTAGGGTACATGGGAATGGAGGCAGGAGAGTAGCTGACATTAAGTACTTATCTGCCAGAGCACTCACCAAATCAAAAGAGCAAACAGTTTGTAAGTAAATTCCAGGCACTGTTCATTATGTGCATTAACTCCTAGTCATCAAAACAAACTCTGAGATAGTTCCATAATTATGCTTAGTTTATACAAAGTAACGGGCACAGGGACTTTAAATAAATTTCCCAAGTTCATGCAGCTAGTAAGTGCCAGAGGTATGTGTTGTATAAAAGGAGAGAAGGTTAGCACTCCCCTTGACAAGGGTGGAGGAGGCCCTCGGGCCTGACAGCATAGGTGTAGTTAAGGTGTCACCACCTACTTGGTAGCATCTAACCATGTAAGTGCCAGAGGAGCACAGGAACCCCGATCCAGGCCCAGGGTTTTGTGCTGTTAACTACTTTGCACCTGCATTAATTTATTTAATCCTTCAGTCACCTGACCAACAAAGCAGTTTTCCTATTTCACAGGTGACTGGAAATTAGGACTTGTTCAAAGTTATGCAGCTGGAAAATGGTGGCACAGGAACAGCAAGCCAGTGGGGCTGAGTCTGCAGCCTCTCACCTATCTCCCTTCACTCTTAGTCCCTCATCCCTTCTAGTAGAATGAGACCCCATTACCATTATGAGCCACTGTGTGCAGGAAGGAGTCATCCACCAGTAGACAGTGTCCCTCAGCCCAGCACTGGGGCTCACCCCCAACCACCAGCTCACAGCCCAGAGGGATCTTCAGGCCTGTGGGGAAAGATCCAGGCACTCAATACTCCAGCCTCTGGAAGGAGCCCATCCCATTCAGTCAGAAAGCAGACGAGGGTCCTAAACACCAGGTTCTGTGGTGGTTCCCCTTGCTCTCTGGAAGGGACTGGAATATAATTATAAAACAACTAGAGGCCCGATGCATGAAAATTCGTGCAAGAATAGGCCTTCCTTCCCCGCCACCCCCTCACCCCCTGTTGCCAGCACCCAGGGCCCTGGCTGCTTCCCTTGGGCTGCCTGCAGGCACCTGGGACCCAGCTGGCTTCCCTCAGGCCCCGGCTTTGTCAGAAAGGACATCCAGAAGATGTCTGGTTTAATTAGCATATTACCCTTTTATTATTACAGATTATTACATAGATACTGCTGAAAGAAGTACTAGGAGATAAGGGAAATGCAGTGCAAAGCACAGTCTGTTCTGTTTTAGAGAAAAGGGAAGGCTTCCTGGAGGAAGTGGCATCTCCTCCCGGGCTTCTGACAATTGAACTCAAGAACCTATTATGTGCTAGGCCTTCCCTCCCTGCGAGATATGAAACTAATGACTTCATCCTTGCCCAGGGACCACACAGTAGAGTACTGTGAGAAAACTGAGCAGCCACTTCAAATGATGAGGAATAAGAAGACATCCCAGAGGAGGTGTGGCACTTGAAAATATGAGTCCTAAAGATTAATATGAGTTTTCCACGAGGTGATAAAATGATAAAGGTAAAGACATTTTAGGTTAAGGGTATGGCATGAATGTGGTGTCTGCCAGAATTAGCCAGGAGGCCTTTTTTTTCCCAAAGCATGGTGGGAGAAAAGGCAAGAAAGGGAACAGATGGGAGGTGAGGAGAGAAAGGATCTAGACTTGGTCCTGAGGCGAGTGTGCTTCAAAGTGGAGGATCCATCTATCTGGTAGCACAGTAAGATCATGGAATTAAATAACCAGAAACTTGTGTTCCTTTCCATTTTCTCAATCTTTAAAACATCAAAAAGAGCATCTCAGGTTTGGTGCTACCATGAACTAACACCTACTAACATTGCCCCCTTCTAAATAAAGAGAGTGTAGGCTTGCGTCTCAGACTAGAGTAGCCAAAATTTGTAAAGCCTTTTTTGAAGTTTACATTTGTTTTTATGATTACTCTCTATTTAGGACAAGTAATACTGATTATCATTGTTCTACAAAAATTCCTTTTAAGTAAGTAAAACAAAATGTGGGGGGGAGTCCATATGAAGAAACACAGTCCAGGTGGTGACTGTGGCAAAGCTTATGGTTTGCAGGTAACTGAAGCTCAGGAAATGCCGCTGCTGTGGGCAACAGTTGTAGTGAAAGATTCTGAGAAGAGGCATGATCAGAACCAGTGTAGAAAGCTTTGGTGGTAGAGGAGAGGCAAGGAGGTTGTCTGCAGGCATCATCTACTTACCCAGATGGCATCTGACCCGGGCATTGGTGGGTCCACAGCGGCCTTCAAGCCGGGCCCCCGGAAGAAGGACAGAAAAGCCGGCGTTGCCGAAGGAGTTGGCACTCATGAAGCTCCGCAGCCCCCTCAGTGCCCGATAGGCCCCAGGGCACCGGCGGCAGTTGTTGGGCTGGCACCGGCCTGCTTGGTACAGCAGGAGCTGGTAGCACCCAGGAGCCAGTGGTGGGGACCAGCCCCGAGGCAGAGGGGTAGTTCCTGAGAAATCCCAGCTCACAGCCCTAAAGTCCCGCAGAATAGCAGGGAAGCTGCTCTCCAGAAGCTCCACATCATGTCGCTGGGCATCCCGCGGCACAAAGGGCACGGAGGGCAAGTTGGGCAGGAAAAGCAGGCCTGGGCGCTGAATGCCCAGGACTCCCGGCCCTCCTCCAGGGCCGAGGCCGCCCTGAGCTGCCCGCCTCACCCTACCCATCCCTGCCCAGGAGTAGCGCCTGGCGTAGGCCCGAAGGCGGCGGCTCACTAGACCTTCTGTCCTAGGTCCTTCCCCAGCCTCCCCAGAGTTCCCTGGGCTTGGCCTTCTGACCTCAGAGCATCCCCCAGGCCCACCACTGACACCCCCAGCCCGACTCCCAGCCGCCAGGGCCTGCAGGTCCTGGGAGCCTAAGTAGTAGCAGTACCAGAGGAAGAGGGAGGTGAGGGCTCCGAGCAGCAGGGTGAAGGCTGAGGAGACCAGGGGCAAAGGCCATGTGGGCATGATGGGCAGGGCGGCCATGGCCAAGAGGCCTGGGGCATCTTCCAGGCCCCAGTTCCCCTGTCCCCCCAGCTCTTCCTCCATGGCTGCTCCCTGGTTCCCCCCGGGGCTGTTTCCCTTCCACATTTCCACTCTGTTCCCCTTCCTTCTGAAG
>PVJC01028413.1:0-22591 GCA_004026665.1 Murina feae
AGCCAATAAAACTTTATTTACACAAACAGGTGAGGGCTGACTATGGCCAGGGGCTGCAGATGAGAGTGGTGATCCGCTCCATAAATTATTCGAAACGCAAATTCTCAGGGCCCACCTCAGGCCTAGGAATCCACTCTGGGGACAGGACCCAGAAGCTCAAGTTTAAGAACCATGGGTCTAGAGAAGCCAGCCAGAGGGACGGGCTGACCCAGAGCCGAGGATGAACCAAGCTGAGCAAGCATTTCACAGGCAGCGCTGGGCCTCAGGCAGCCTTGGGGGAAACACACATCGGCTGGCTGGGAACACGCACGGGAAACGCAGGAAGGGGAGGAAGGAAGGGGGCGCCTCCCGACACCCTGGCGGGGAAGGACTGCCGCTGGCCCCTTCCGCTTCCTGCAGCAGCTCCCAGCCCATCTGAGACACAAGCCGCAGCTCGCGTGGCTCTGTGACTGCGCTCCACGGCAGGACGAGGGCCTGAGTCACGCTTCAGGGGTGACTCAGCCTGAGAACGAGGGGCCTGAGTCATGCAGGCGTTGGCACCGCAGGTGAGACCTTCGAGGACGGCGGGTCCCATGTACACACGCACACACGTGTATGTACACGCTGGCATGGAGACGTTCCAAGAGGACGAACCCTGCTCAGCCGAGGGGCACTCTGGCCAAAGTCACAAGCAACTGCACAGCCGTGCTTCCCGTTTAACCTTTCTTTAAATGCGCACCCGAGAGCATGCTCGTTGACTCTAGAGAGCAGAGGGAAACATCTATTGGTTGACTTCCATACACGCCCTGACCGGGAATCGAACCCGCAACCTTTCAGCCCACGTGACGGGATGACGACCCAGCCCACAAGCCACACCGGCCAGGCCCGTGGTTTCTTTTTGGAAGCAGCTGCTTATGCCCTTCCTTCTTCGATGTTAAACGTAACGAATTTACAGACACAGCAGGAAGAGACGACGTGCACACTCCAACCCCATCCCCCTCTCACAGCCCGCCACAGCCCTGCTCTCAGCACCAGGGAGCCCTGCGCACACCCGAGGGAGGGAGGGAGGCGGCCGGCCACGCTGGGGAGTAGACACGCGGGGTGACGTGCAAAAGCCCGGGTGCCAGCCGCCAGCCACCACAAGAGGCGGGGGAAGTTTCCAGGGAGCCCGTCCGCAGAGGAACAGGGCTGTTCTCACCTGGCCCTGCTGCCCACGCTGCTTCAGCCTCGACGGAGCCAGCCAATCAGGAGTCACCAGCACGGGAACGCTGCCCCGCAGAGGCCAAGTCCGAAACAAACCCAAGAACTTGGGGGAAACCAAAAGAAGAAACTGCCAAAGAAGCACCATTAACACCCCGAGGACAGGGGCGGGGAACGGAAATAGACGTGCGCTTTTACAAAAAAGAAGAAACCAGGGCAAGAGGCTGCGTTGACACAAAAATAAAACCACAGCCCTGGCCGGCGGCTCAGTGGTTAGAACACCGGCCTGCGCCCCAAGGGTGGAAGGTTTGATTCCCAGCCAGGGCACAAACCAGGCTGTAGGTTCACTCCCCGGTAGAGGCAAGTACAGGAGGCAATAAACACATTCTCAGGCAAGGATTTAAAAAGAAAACACAAAACAACAACACTGGGAGGGGGCGGGGAAAGCAAGCAGGAAGTGAGGTCAGAACTGCAGGGCCCAAGGGGAACAGGCAGGAAGTGAGGTCAGAACATCTATGCCAATCGGGTGAACACAGCCCCACAGTCACAATACTCGGCACAAAGGACGGATTTGTCAAAACCCGAGACAGGATGTGAGCAGCCTGGGCCGGCGGCAGGCACAGCCCACAGGAAGCAGCAGCTGGGGGACACGCCACCCGGGCCCCGACGTCGTGGATGTGGCCACAGCAGCCGCGGGGAAGCACGTCTGTCGCCTCCTCCTGACCCGGCCCCTCTCACGCCCGGGGCGGGGCGGGGCAGCGCGTGGCGGGGCAGGACACATGCCCACGTGCTGGGGACGAGGCTGTGTGCAGGGCTGGAGAGAACTGGGGCTCGCTGTTTGCAGACGGGCTCGCGGCGTCCCTCTTGCTCCCGGAAGGCCAGCCTGGGGCCCATGAGCGAAGGGCACATCACACCCGCTCTTGCTGAAGATGGGCCTGGGGTTGGAGAGGATGGTCCCCTGGGGGCCGAGTGTGCCCAGCACAGGCCTGGGAACAGGGCGGCCACCCACGGCTGCAGGCACCTGTCAGGAGCCCCAAGGACCTTCAGCTGGTCAGGCCACGCCACAGGCACACCCCCCACCCTGAGCAGCAGCCGCCCCTCTCGGAACACGCTCCTCTCTCCTGGGCAGCTGCTGCGCGGACAGGCCCTGGGCAGAGGCCGAGGTCCAGCCACTATCCGGGCCGGTGAAACGCATGACAGAGCGCGTGGGAGGCTCCGGAGCCTGGAGCCACAGGGCCCCACGAGGGAGGAAGCACTCGGTGTCTACGAACGACCTGTGATGAGACTGGAGCCAAGGGTCACCTGCAGAACACACTCTGCCATCAGAGTGCCCCACCCCATCCCGAGAGAGAAGGGTGCCACTAGGGCTGGGGCCAGCCAGCCTGGGACCTGGTTTCCATACAGGACGGCTCAGGACCATGGGGGGGCGGGGCGCGGGCCTCACGCTGCCATTGGGGGGGGATTCTCAGAGAAAAGACATAGGGAGAGACCGAGTCCCCGCAGGCGGCTCACAGGGGGGCAATTTTGGCATCAAAATGACGACCAGAATGGACGGCAGCCTGTGACGGCCTGGGGTAGAGCCACATGAGCACCGAGGCCTCTAACTGGGTCAGGCAGGATCTCGAGGGACACTGAACCCCGGGAGAAAGTTCACGGGGGACAGGATGCCGACAGGGTCCAAAGTCCCCCCCACGGATTAGTTATTAACAGGGAGGGAGAGGCAGACCCGCCCAGGAGCCAGACCAGGGTCACCGAGCTGGACGGGAGGCGCAGCTCTGAGCCTCCTGCCCCGGAGGAGCGAGTGCAGGGGAGAAGGCGGTGGCGCCGCTGGGCCCCACAACATGCACCTGACCGGAGGCACGATCACGGAACAGCCCCGCACTCCGAGCGCACCAGCGCCACAAGGCGTGAGGGACGCGGGGGAAGGGGCGATGGAAGAGGTGATCCCACCGAGAGGGGCATCCAGCTGGGTCCGGGTGGGACGTCGGGCAAGTGGGCCCCGGCGTCCCCCTGCTGTGGCCACAGGAGCAGTGGCGAGCCTGGTGGATGAGCCTGGTGGACGGTGGCCTCCCACCTTTGCCAGAGGGGGAAGACAGCTCAGCATCAACCTATGAACCAGGAGGTCATGGCTGTATTCCCGGGCAGGGCACAGGCCCAGGTTTCAGGCTCGATCCCTAGTGTGAGATGTGCAGGAGGCAGCCAATCCATGATTCTCTCTCAGCATTGACATTTCTTTTCTTTCGTGTTTTTTTTTAAATATATTTTTGTTGATTTCAGAGAGGAAGCGAGAGGGAGAAATAAAACATTAATGATGAGAGAGAATCACTGATAGGTTCCCTCCTGCATGGTGCCCCCCACCCCCCACCAGCGATCGAGCCTGCAACCCAGGCATGTGCTCTTGACCAGAACCGAACCCGGGACCCTTTATTCTACAGGCCAACTCTCTAGCCACAGAGCCAAGCTGGCCAGGGCTCACCATTAATATTTCTATCTCCCTCCCTCTCTGAAGTCAATAAAAATATATTAAAAAACAGGAACACTGAGTGAGGAGGTGACAGGTTCATGACACTGGCGTCTGCCCTTCAGGGGGCGGCAGTCCCCCCACACCAAGGGCACCTGGGCAACACAGGACTACGCGGCGAGGACGCGCGTCAGGTGCTCCGGGCCGGCCGGGGCCACAGCTGAGCCTCCGATTAGGGTGCGGAACGTGAACCCCTCCATTCTGAGCTGCGTGGTGTCCCTGTGAAGCGGCCGCCGGAGGCCCCTAGGCTGAGATGGTGAGTCTCGCGCCCCTAAAATGCCATCCATACTCCGGGGCTGTGACGATGCTGGGATCAACGAGAGCCCAGTCGCTGCAACGCTGGTGCGACGACACAGGAGGCCACGGCCCGAGGTCCACGTCCTGGACCGACAGGGGCGGGAGGACCGAGGGTCCAGCCTGGGTCTGGCCAGGGCCCGTGCCTGTTGTGGAGGTCAGGTCCCTGAACTCTGTGCCCTGGCCCTTCCTGCCCCAAACCCCCAGCTCGTGCCCACTGCCAGCGGGACAGGAAACCGCGCCTCGACGCTGGTTTCTAAGCGCTGCCTTTTCCCCACTTTCTGAAAAACCTCACTTTCCCCCGAAAAGAACTACCCTGGACTCAGTCTCACCCCAGTCAGGTCAGGCTGCGGGTGAGGAGCCCACCAACTGTTGGCTCATTTACCAAAATCTCTGCTTCAAAAACGGCTGGAAGCCGACGGCCTCACTCTGAAACAGACGCCAGCTTCCCTCGCCACAGCCTCGTCTGAAGGTCGAACTTGGCAGAGAAGTGACTACCTCCCCCACACAGGCACTGACTTACTGTCACAGCTGTCTGCACCCCGTGGGCGAGGCGGGGGCTGCACCCCGTGGGCGAGGCGGGGACTGGGTGGAACCACCCACAACCAGACCCCACGCGGAGGCTCCGGGCAGATGCACCCTCCCACGCCCCACTGCAGACATCGTCCAAGACCCTGGGGCGTTCCCCACCAGGGGTGGCTAGTGTGGGCACCCGGCGGTGGGCAGCACAGGCCTCAGCCTACGAACACACCCACTGCTGGCAATCCTTTGTGTTCCGCTCACAGCACCTGCTGGCGTCCATCCTCGGGCCTGGCGGGCTGTGGGGGCACCGTGCCAGCCCCGTATGCCCACGTGGCCCCGGCGGGCTCCTGTCAGAGCGCCAGGCTTTGTTGGGAGAGAGGACTGCGCAGTCGGAAGCCTCGACGCCGCTGCACCCTCACCCTCTTCACATCCTCACCGTCCACATGCAGGGTGGGCACCCAACCCCCTCTTACCGACGGGGAGCCCAAGGCGGGGATGAGACATAACCCAACTTCTCGAGAGAGGAAGTGGCGGAGCTGGGCCCGGGCCCTGGGAGTCCACGCCCTAACCATGGACAGTGCTGCCCTGCAAACTTCTAGAAACTTCTCCTTGGCTCAAGATACCAAAAACCACACCATCTACTACTTGCAGAGGAGCTAGAGGAGGAACCAGAGGTCAGGGTCAGAGCTGGAGAAAGCGGTTTCTGCTTCGCAGTGGCGGGGAAGTGGGCCTGAGGGCGCTGTCTCTCATCCCAGCGCCTCCCTTGAGCCTCCAACAGTGGCCTCACCCCCACCCAGCAGGTGGGGCCCCACCAGTTTCGCAAAACAAAAACTGAGGCCCCTCCTTCCAGGAGGCACTGGGGAGGGGGTGCCGCCCTCACACCCCCGCCCCTTGTTAACATTCAACAACCGAGACCAAGCTGGACAGAGAGCAAGAGCCGGCCGGGGTCCAGGCTTACTCAGACTCAGGAGGCCAAGATGAGGCGTTTGGAAACCAAGGAACGGAAATGGCTGCCATGGCTGAGTCATCAGCTCCACCAGAGCCGCCCGGGGAGGGGGCCGCGGGCAGTGTGGGCACCGCCCGTCCTGGCCCAGGCGACTGTCCAGGCCCCAGTGCCGAGAGGCAGCTGGCCGTGCCCTTCGGGGCTCAGGGGAAGGGGCTGGCTTCCTCCTGAGCTTCAGGGCCCAGCCACTCGCCCAGGCCCACCTCCCCGTGAGGCGCCAGAGCTCACAGCACAGCACGCGGCCCCCTACAAGGCCCGGCCTCCGACAGGCCACTGGTCACCACAGCCCAGGAGTGCAAACCGTGGCCAAGGGCAGGCCTAGACCTGACGCCCCTGCAAGGGCCGTGCGCTGTGGTGTCTGGAGGCCAGGAGAGCAAGAAAAGCGGCCGGGGGTCCCGCCCGTGCTCCCCAAGCTCCCATCCATCCCAGAGCCATGCTGGACGTGGACTGCGGGCCCACCATGCACGCCCCCCGCTGCCCTGCATCCTACAGGAGCGGAAAGGGTCAGGCGCTGGCCTCTCCTGCTCTGGGTCTGACTCGCTTGTGGTGAGATCAAAAAGGAAGGAGCAGAGTCTTTGGAGACGAGAAGCATCCCTCCCAGGAAGTCCATCGTCTCTCTTTTTAAAGAACTGCTCCCCCGGCCGGCCACGGACGCAGGGGCTGAGCGCCGACCTGGGAACCAGGAGGTCAGGGTTTGACTCCCGGTCAGGGCACAGGCCCAGGTCGCTGGCTCGACGCCCCAGGGTGGGGCGTGCAGGAGGCAGCCAGTCAATGATTCTCGCTTGTCATTGATGTGTCTCTCTCTTTTCCTCTCTGAAATCAGTGAAGATGTATTTCTTTAAAACACAAATTTTCAGAAAAAAATAAGTAAATAGTAACGACTTCCTCCAGAAACGGGCAGGACAGAGACTTAGAGGGGAAAGGAAGGTGCGTGAAGGCTCACGGGCCCTCCTGCTGCCCGGCCCCATCCCGGGCCGGGAACTCGCGGACCCGCCATGCACACACTGCACTCTCACGGGCCTCTCTCGCCAGCCCCACGACCCCGCGGTTCCCCGCCCGTCTTCTCTGGCAACCACAGGCCGGGCACACAGTAGGGCTCCATCCGCACTCCCACCAGGAGACCCCAGGCGCCAGCAGCCCCTGGGCAGGTCACTGCTCCCTCTAACAGCAGCCAGGCACACGGGGCTTCCTCCTAAAAGGTGGGGGTCCCCAGCTCAGAGCTGCTCTTGCCGTCAACACCCCCAACCGGGCCTAGCGACAGACGGACGGCTAAGTCACGACACGCGCAGCACAAGAAACACCCACCAATCACACGCGAAGGACTAATACCCACAATGCACAGGGAGCACATACAGCCCGACTCACAAAAGGGCCAAGGGCTCAAACGGGCATTTCTCCAAAGACGGACACGCAGTCAGGGATCACATGGCGGGACAACTCAACATCGCTGACCACCAGGCAGGCGCAACTCAAACCACAGAGAGGCCCTGGCCTGGGGAGGGGGAGGGGGGGGCTCAGCTGCTTAGAGTGTTGTCCTGATGGCCCAAGATTGTGGGTTCAATCCCAGGTCAGGGCACATGGGTGCAACCAACGGAAGCATCAATAAGCAGAACCGCCTTCCCTCCCTCCCTCCCTCCCTCCCTCCCTCCCTCCCTCCCTCCCTCTCTCTCTCCTTTCCTGTCTCTAAGTCAATAAATAAAAATTAAAACAACAGAGACACCATCTCAGCCACTAGGATGGCTACCATCAAACACACACAAAACAGCAGGTGCTGCTGAGACAGGGAAACCACAGCCTGTGCCCGACGGGTGGGACGCACGCGGTGCAGGCGGGACGAGGAACCGCGAGGCGGCTCGTCAGCCATTAAACACACTCGCCACCGGACCGCCATCCACCCCTCCGGGGCACCCAGCGCGCACAGCAGCGCCGCTCACAAGAGCAGGACGTGCAAGCAGCCCAGTGTCCACCGATGGGCAGACGGACACACACTGGGACACCAGGAGGAGGAGGCTCCAGCCTCACAACATGGCTGGGCCTCGGGCACGTGTGTCCAGGACGTGAGCCAGACTCAGGACAGAGCTGCGTGATCCCACTCCCAGGAGGGCCCTGGAGTGAGGTCCAGGGACAGAGGAGCCGGGTGCAGGGTGGGGCAGAGGAGAGCGCGTGACGAAGTCAGAGGTCACTGTGGGACGCCGGGAAGCTCTGGAGACGGTGGCGGCTTCCCAGCAACCCCCTCGGCCTGGGACTGGACCCGAGTTTAGAGAACAAGTGGGCAACACGTAAAATCAAGACCCTACAGAGGCCCCGGCCTTCTGGGATCGAGTCTGCTGAGCACCCAGTGTGAGCACCCAGAGCAACGCACAATGGTCCTGGGGCCGTGCCACCACCAAAGGGACAGGGAAGAAGAAACGCACACGGCGACCTCGCCGTCGCCCGCCACGCAAGAGGCGAGAGGCACGCTCCCCTCGGCACGTGTGTGTGACGCGGGAGGCGGGGCGCTGCCCACCCGTCTCCCACGAGGAACGCCCCCCACCCCTCGCGTCCCTGCGCCACACGGGGGTCTCAGGCTCTGCCCTCCCTGCAAGGGGACGCCAGCTGGGGCCCCACAGCAGAGCCAGCCCGGGGACCCGACCCTTCCTCCCCGGCTCGACACAAGTGCCCCCGCGTGCGCCCACGGGAGAACGGGACAGGCAGTGGGTGAGGCCAGCACACGGCAGCCAGAGCCCCAGGAGGGCCAGGCACAGACACAGCTGCGGGTCAGGCCTGGGGTCCACCCTGGGGCACAGCCCAGACACACGGGACAACGAGGAGGGACAGGGCACAGCACGCTGACCATCTGCGCTGTCTATCCCACACTGATCGTCTACACTGTCCATCTGCATTGTCCATCCATGCTGACCGTCCGCACTGTCCGTCCCCAATGACCGTCCGCGCTGTCCATCCCCACTGACCGTCTATGCTGTCCATCCGCACTGACCGTCTATGCTGTCCATCCCCACTGACCATCTATGCTGTCCATCCGCAATGACCATCCCTGCTGTCCATCTGCACTGTCCGTCCCCACTGTCCGTCCGCGCTGTCCATCCCCACTGACCATCCGCGCTGTCCATCCCCACTGACCGCGCTGTCCGTCCCCACTGACCGTCCACACTGTCCATCCCCACTGACCGCGCTGTCCGTCCCCACTGACCATCCGCGCTGTCCATCCCCACTGACCGCGCTATCCGTCCCCACTGACCGTCCGCGCTGTCACGCGCTGTGGCTGGGCGTCTATAGCATCCCCAGGGACAAGAAGGGCCAGCGCCTTCGATGTTCAATGAGCCCAGAGCCTCGGTCCCAAGGAGGCGGAGACGCTGCAGATGCACGCAGGCCCGACTCCGCAGAGCAGCCGCGGCCGCCGTTCCTGAGGTCCCGGCTCCGCGCACGGCCCGGGGCGCTCTGCGGGGCAAGCCAACGGCTCTGCGGCCCTGGCCTCTACAATCCCAGACACCGCGACGTCCCCACGTGAGATACGACGGTGCCGGGACCGGCTTTCCCAACACCCCCGTCTCCTCACAGAAGAGGGGAGTGAGACGTGGTCATTGCTGAGCCGGGCGCGGGTCACGGACCAGGCTCTGCCCGGTGCAGCGAGGAGTGACCACCACGGCACTGTCCACGGGCACGTCACGCGGCCACTGCAGGGCACCCCTCGCTGCTCCTGCCAGGGTGGGTGCAGGGGACGCAGGCCGCGAGCTGCAGAGTGACACCGGGATCAGGGATCGGCGAGGCCCTGCCCGTGGGCCCACCGCCAGCGCCCGCCACCCCCTCCTCAGCCCTCTGCCTCCCTCCCACCTGCTCACACAGCCAGCAGGACCCCAGAAGCTGGACACAGGGACAGCAGGCCTGGTGCGGGCTGCCCGCGGTCGGTCCCGGTCCTCCTCGGCCTCCAGGCCTCACAGATGAGAGCGATAGGCCTCGTCACGGACAGCCCCGCCTGCACGGAAGTCACAGCTCGGACGCGACCGTGCCGGAGGAGACACGACCACCAACAGCACGAGCGGCATCCGGCTCCGACGGGAATTACATCAGCACGAACCCCCAGAGGGACCCCAACACGAGATGGCCGACAGCGGCCGCAGGGAAATCAGAGCCGCCTCTCTCTCCAAGGCGCCAGGGCAGAGGAGAGTGCGCCGCCCGCCTCCTGAGCCCGAGCCCCGCACACGCGCTCCGGTTGCGGGAGGCTTCCGCCCGGCGTCGCCCACAGGGAGCATCGAGATTCGGAAGTTGCGGGCCGGCAGCAGGGACCACGGCGAGCAGTCAGGGCCCCTCACTGCGCAGCTCCCAGCGCTGGGCTCGGGGCCACTGCTCCTCGATGGCCCCACCGGTCAAGACCCTTCGGGACCTCGGGGGCGGGGCCCCTGGCACATCTCCCAGGCGGACCACTGCCTCTCCCTCTGCGCCCCGCACCATGCCCGCCACCTCCGGGAGCAGCCACCCACTCGCTGAGCCGGCGGAGGCAGCCCACAGCTCACCTTGTTCTCACAGCGTAAAGACCTTTGCAAATTGAGACAAAATCGACGAGGGTCAGGCAGGCTGGGCGACACTTACTGCGCGCGAGGATGTTAAAAAAATCACAGTTTTGATAGTTCTGCAAAAAAAACTTAGCAAATTTACAACAAAACTGTCAAGTAATTAAGGCGAGGCACTTCACACATGAACTTAAGCTGCTAATTAAAATCCCCTCGCTTAATTGACTACATTTGCATATCATTCAACTTGGGAGCGTCATTTTTTTAATGGTTTGGGCAAATCAGTTGGAACCTCAGGGAGTGGGCAGCTGCAGGGAGGGCCAGGTGAGTCTGGGGCATCAGTGGCTTGACCCCAGGCAGGGGTCCCCCACCCAGTGGGCATCGCTCAGAGACCCCACCGAGGTGCAGTGTGATGAGGGCACCTCCCTGCTGCCCAGCACACCTGCCTCCACCTCCCCGGGGCCAGCCTGCTGTCCGCCTGCCAGGGCTGCTCTGCATGCTAGCCCAGCGCCAGCCCTGCCACGGGAGAGCCCCACTCACCTTCCAGGGGCGATGGGTCCGAGTGCAGATGACCACACTGACCTTCCACAAGCAAGCACTAGCCCAGCCCAGCAGTGCCGGGCACAGAGCCTGGCAGAGCTCCTCAGGACAGGCCCTGCCAGAACGCGGGCCCAGGAGACCAGGCTGCTCGGACCCAGCCCGACCGGACCACGCCAATGTTCCCAGCAGGGCTTCCACATGATTCTCAGCGCGGCATCCACGCCTCTGCCACCCACTGTCCACAGATTTGGTGTTTTCCCCGCAGCTGGTCCACTGGGCCTGCAGAGGTCTAGCTCCGACGGGCAAGTGTAGCAACGAGTTCACACGAAACCAGATGGCTGGGCAGGCAGAAGCGCGGCCTCAGGATGGCAGGCAGCAGGGCATCGCACCACGGCTGCAGCTCCGTGGGAACCCAGAGGCCACAGAGAGAGCCTCCAGCAGAACTGTGAGCACCACGCGTGCCACCAGCTCTATACAGAGATGGAGACGGGAAAGCAAGCACCCACAGAGGGGAGGAGACAGCCTGGCACCAGGCCCCCTTTACCCGCAGGCCTAAGTGCAGAACAGTGCCACGGGCTGGGATGGCGGATGGGGCACCAAGGTGACGGCAACAGACCGGGCTGTGCAGAAGAAGCTGGCATGTTGCCCGGGGAAATGGTGGCACCAGCCCCCCATCAGAGAGTCTCGCAGGTCATCCAGGTACCGTGGCCTCGTGGGGGAAGGGGGTATCCCTTGTGCCTGTCAGTGCCGGGGGTGGCTGCACCCACCTACAGGGTGTGTGGGCTGCGAGGGGATTGGGCCATTTCCTGACCCAGGGTCACTGCACATGAGGCAAGACTGGCCCTCAGCCTCCGGACATGCGCCCCCCGCCCCAGTGAGCAGCTCTCTCAGAGCGCGTGCGTGCGTGGCCGGGAGAAGCCTGGGGGAGGCCCTGCCCAGCTGGGAAACGTGGGAGACCGGAGACCATCGCTCCAGACCACTCCCCAGACACCACATCACACCCAGCAGCCAACAGCCCCTCCTGGGCAGAGGAAGAGCAATGTGGGCACGCGGACAACCTGGCACCTGGCAGGTGTCCCCAACATACATCCCCCACCCCACCCCCACTTGACTGCTTCTGGCTCAGTCAGCCCAGTTCCTTGGAGCCACCCACACATGGGGGTCTCTACCTGGGGCTGGAGGTGTGCAGCTCAGCTGCCATCGGTGACTCACCCCCACTCACCACCTCACACAGGGGCTCAGACCGGCTGCGCCTCGCCCACCCTCGGGGCAGGAGCCCGACCAGGTGGCCACTGCGCCGCCTCCCCCGCCTGCACCCAGGCGACCTCCCTCCGCCACGGCCCTGTCCGCCGCCCCGTTTCTCTGCAACAAGCAGGAAGCCTGTTTTCAACAAAAAACGTTTCTTTCAAAGGAACCAGCCAATGTCCCAGGGGAAGCCAAGCCAGGGCGGGCACCTCGCACACCGGGCCAGGCAGGGCCACAGCGGGGACGCTGTCGCCAGCCGGCAGTGGGCGTGTGTCGGGCCGCTCTCCCAGATGTCCCACACAGACCTGAGCAAGCATCTTCTCAGAACCCCCACAGGGCAGGAGAGGCACCTGCCAGACGCCCCACTGCACCCGAGAAAGGCTCTCCGACTCCCTCCCCTCTCCAGCCGTCGAGATCGGAGCTAACAGACCCCAAGGACTTCACGCCTCCGTGAGCCCCTCGACGGGCCCCGCCCCCCGCTCGGTGAGGCCCACAACACAACCACAAGGCGCTGCTGGAGAACCAGGCCGACTTCTTGAATTCTTATCAATGGCTCCAAACTCGAGAAGTGACGGCTCCTTCGAAGCTTTGTGAGTCACACAAGTAAAACAGGGAAGACGTAGATGCCCAACGACACCCAAGGAGTCTGGGTCTCTCCCGGGCGCAGGCCAAGGTGGCCCCACCCCCAAAGCCCACTCACGGGCCCTGGATGCCCAGCAAGGGGGCTCCCTCTGCCCAGCAGGGGCCCCCGTCCACTCTGGTTCCCACCATTTCCTTCGTTTTAATTTTGTTGTTGTTAATCCTCGCCTGAGGACACTTTCCCATTGATTTTCAGAGAGTGGAAGAGAGAGGGAGAGGCAGAGGCCTTGAAGTGAGAGAGACGAACCGGGCGGCTGCCTCAAGCCACAGCCTGCAACGGAGGTACATGCCTTTGACCCAGGAGCCTTCAGTCCTCACGCTGACACGCTACTCACTGAGCCAAATGGCCAGGCCTGGGTCCTTCCTTCCAGTCAATAAGGAGACACAAGTGATGGAGACCCCCAGAACCTCGCCTGGCCCCCTCCTCGCCTGTGCCCCAGCAATGCCGCCTGAGACAGCCAGCCTGGCACAGCCCACGCTGCGGGGCAGGCTGCTCAGAGGACACGGCTCCTGGAGACCCCCTCTTCCTGGAGAGCCCCGTCCTCCTTCCTCAGAGCGGCCACCACCCCTCATCCACCGGGCTCAGGTGCTTCCTGAGCAGACGGTCACCTGAAGGAGCCGCACCTGGTCTTCCTGGGGCCTTGCCCCCTGAGTTCAGGCAGGAGGCCAGACGCTGTGGCCCGGTCCCCCCCATTCCCACGAACAGCCCAGCTGCCAGCCACACACTCCCGAGCAATGACTTCCTGTTCCTTCCGCGAGTCGGGCCCGCCTCCCGCGTCTGAGCCGGTTCATAAACACAAGGCGTGCCCATCCACCATCTCACTGCCCGCCGCCATCCCAATGTGCCGCCCGCCCGCCCGCCCGCCCGCGCGGCCCTGGTGACTGCCAGGAGGGGACGGGCCCTCAGGAAGGAGGGACGCAATCTCCTCCTCCAGCTCGCACTGATCTTAAGGAAATAACCCAGCCTCTGTATTTTGACTCAAAACAAAGAAACTTTTAAAAAACTTTTCAGTAGAAACTTGCATAATTCTTCCAGGGGAGAAGCCCTCCCTCGCTTTCGCAACCCTTAGGAACAGCCACATTATTGCCACTTGTGTAACCAGGCCACAGAGTCCGGCCGCCGGCCACGGACACCTCCCACGGACGGCCCGGGCGAGGCCCGGAAGCGCCTGGTGGCTGGGGTCACGCTTCCTCCCTCCTGTCCTGTCTGCCTCACCCGACACCCAGCACCGAGGCATAGCCCCGCAGGGAGAACAAGGAGCCACACGGCGAGGCGGCGACCCTCTTCTCAACACCCACCACTCACGGGGCAGCAGGGACAGAGGTGAGGCCGCTGAGTGACCCGCTGAGTGACCGGCTGCCCCAAGCGGGATGCCCACACCAGGAAAACAAACCCCAGAGGGCCAGGGGCCCAGCCCAGCTCCAGAGAAGGCCGCTCCTGGAGAACCATGGACCGGCTGCGCTCGAAGACAGATGGACACCAGGCAGCCCCGCCTCCCTCTGCTCTACGGCCAACGACAGGGCGCAGGGCAGACCAGCCGCTGCTCCCCGTTTGAGGAGACACCCCAATACCTTTACCCTGACGTCCAGGCTGACTCACAGACCTGTCCTGCATGGGGGATCGGCGGCCCAGGAGCCTCCCCTCAAAGCATCACCCAAGATGGCACCCCACCTCCTCAGCTAGCTGTCTGGAAGCAGGAAATCACCACAGAACCCCGCAAAACAGAGCAAACCAGGGACACGGGGGCAGGAGACCCTCGCAATCTCTGCCTGTCCCGGGGGCCCTGGGGGAGCACTGCTGCCCAAGAGGCGGCGGGTCCTGGAGGGAGCGCACTGGCCAGAGTGGCTCCACCTGATGGGACGCCCTTCCCGGCGCAGGGAGAACAGCGTCCACTTGAACAGACCGTCCAGCCATGGGTGCTCCCGCCGCACCCCGTGGGCCTAATACACATGTTGGCCACACGACAGGGAAGAGCTCTCCCGGAACTCGGCGTCAGAGGGACAGAGGGGCAGCACGTCCACAGTGCATCGTCCTGGTGTCCCCCGAAAGGGAAGCACCTGGTCCCCGGCAGGAGGGGCAGCGCTCGCCACACCCAAGCGCCAGCGTCTCCTCCCCGACAGCACCTGCGCCGCTGAAAATCAGCCCGACCTAGTCCAGGCGCCACTGGACAAGCCCGGGGGGCGGCCGAGCCCTGGGCAGAGCGAGGGCAGAGAGGCCGAGGTTCTCCGCTCTGTGCGCACTCCCAGCAGCAAAAACGGCATGTCTGCGCCCCGAGACACTGACACCTCGACACCCAAGACACATCAGCTGCCACTACTCCCAACGGTCCCCGTGTCACACGCAAGGTAACTGAGGCACAGAGGTCACACAGCGCGTTCAGGGTCATAGGGCAGTGAGAGAGCTCCGGGCGGTTCCCACCCAGCCACCCACTGCGGACGCCCACGGACAGCGGGCGGAGGTGGGGGGGTGGGAGGTGTCTTGGGACGGCCCAGAGCCCTCTCGCTGGGACCCGTTACATCAGAGGCGTCACCAAGGAAGGCCGCCAGCCTGCACGAGATGCCGCCTTCGCAGGCTTTCCAGGCCCAGAGCTGGCACCCGCCCCACGCTCGGTTCCACCCCGGGGCAACCACAGGAACCACCAGCCCCATGGCTGGGCCGCAGGCGACGGGACCTGGGAGCACCAGGAAGGTCACCAACCCCGCCCGCTGCCCATGGCACAGAAGCGCCGACCGAGTGTCCGTCTGGCAGGAGACCTGGCGACACCTCGGTCGCCAACACCCGGATGCACTTCCTCCTCGCCAGACCCCTCCGCCCCAGGGAGCCCTGACCCCCACAGAGAGCAGCTCCAGCCCCTTCTTTGTTGCCTCCGTCCTCACGCTCACGCTCGGCACACAAGCCATTGCCATTCGCTGCAAAGGAAGCGACCACATGAGGACACCGGTGAACACGCTGTCCAGGGGCGAGGGGGAGGGCCCCGCGGAGACGGGCCGGCGCTGGGAGGGGTCTTCCCAGGCGGCTCCTCCAGAGCAAAGAGCAGCTGTGGGTCCCTCACCCACGTGAGGAGGTGCCTCTGGCATGTAGACACCAGCACACGGCTGTGCTGGGAAGATTTAAAGGGGACCACACACCCCAGAACTCCCAACGGTGCCATCAGAGTCAAGGCAGCAGGGCAAGGGGGCCGGGCTGGCAGGAAGAGCCCAGAGGCGGGGGAGGGGTGGCTGTGGGGGCAGCAGGAGAGCAAGGCAGGAGCCCCTGGAGGTGCGGCCAGCAGAGACGGGGCACGTGAACCGACGGCCAGACCTCGGCCCCCAGCCACCTGTGAGGACAGGGCTGGGCGGCCCTTGGGCCTGGAGGGCGGCCACTTGAGGAATTCTTTTAAATCCGTACACGCGGTTTCTGGGCGGCTTTGGGGAGGTCAGTGAAGCAGCAGGGGCAGCGCTGACCATCTGTCCAGGTGGCCAGGGTGGAAGTATGCTCCGACCACTGGTCCGTGGCTCCTCTTCCCAGACAGCGCCCGGGCCGCAAGCCCCAGCCGCGCCTGCCCTGAGCCTAAGGACACCGCACGGGGTGCAGGGCGCCAGGCCGGCAGGAGACCGCAAACACACACATGACCCAGATTCGGACACAAACACAGATGCAGACACGCCCTGCCAGACAACACCCTCTGCTGTCCACTCTGAAGGTGAGGGAGCAGCCGTGGCCTCACCCGCCTGCCAGCTCCAGGCGGCCAGAACCCACTCGTCCCGCATGGGGGGCCCCTCAGGCCACGCTGGCTGTCCAGGGTGCAGCCACCCCAAACTGGAAAGGCTCCCAGTTCCAGGGAGGGCCCAGCATGCCACCCAGAGCCAACTCCGTCTCCAACCACGGGCTGTGCCGGCAGCCTTCCCACCAGCACTCCCGGCGCACACCCGCTGCCCACGCAGACCCCCCTGCCTGCCCCGTGGCAAACCCGCCGTCTGCAAACAGCTGCCACCTGGGCACTGGTCTAGCAAGGGCAGAAACGCCCTGCACACGCACACGCACATGCGTGCCCCCTCTAAGCACAGGCGACAGGCCCTCCTTTCCCCAGCCCCTCCTCCGCTCCCCAAGACTGACACCCCGCTGGAGGGGCGCCCAGAGAAAATCAGGCGGGAGCCTCTATTCACAGATTCAGAAAAAGAAGTTTGATGCAATAGCTGAATTAATTAGGCCTCCAAGAATAGCTGAGCCAGGGCAGCATTCTGTGTGCGGTTTAATAAGCCTGGAAATGTAAAGGGAAAGTTGCAAATTCGTGGGGAGGGGGCAGATGCCAAGAGAAGTTGGTGAGGACCTGGGTGACTGCGTTCAGTGTCCAGCGGTCCCAGGAGGGGCCGGGCACACAGCAGCGCCGGCCGGGCCCTCCCCTCCCTGCCCTCCAGCATTTGAGACAGAGGGAGAGGGGCAGGGGTGCCTCCAAAACAAACCGCAAACCATGGGCCACTCGAGCTCACGGCCTCGGGTGCCCACTGCTGAGGCCCGGCGCCCTGAGCTCATGGCCCGCACCCTCACGCGGGGACTCTGGGTCCTCTCCCTGGAAGGCCCAGGGAGACACAGAGCTGGAGTCCCCAAGTCTCGGCCCCCTGCCAGGGCGCCAGGACACGGGCTGGCTTTCAGTGTCTCCCAGGACTTCCAGGCACACAGAAAGGCTCCGCCTGGCCAAGTCCCGCCGCCTGGGGACTGCGGGCGGGCACCCCCGTCTGCGAGCCTGGGAGCTCTGTGGATGGCGGCGCCCTTTGCTCTCACCTGGTCTGGCTACTTCCTGAGGCACCCAGAGGGAGGAAGGCCTTGGCCTTAAGGCTCCAGCCTGGGCCCAGCCGGGGTCTAACTTCCCAGGACTCTGGGCAGGAGCGTCCCGAGGACCGAGGCCTGCCCCTCCGGGCCCTCCATGCCAGGCAGGCTGGCCCCGGGGGTCAGGCAGGAGGGGGCCTGCCTCCCCAAGCTACAGGACCATAGGGGGGGGGACCCTAAAGCGAACCCGCATCTCCTTCAAACAAAGCAAAACCCTGAGACGTGGGGGAGGCGACGCACAGGTCTCAGCCTGCAGAGACAGGGCCCCTGCCCGCGGAGGAGGCCCCCGCCCGCTCCCCGGCCCCGCCCCGAGGCCCCGCGGGGACACTCACCAGGGGCACCCGCCGCTTGTACTTGTTGCCGTAGTCGAACTTCTCCTTCACGTCGTCCAGGCAGCGGCCCAGGCGGGCCTGCTCCTCCTTGCCCGTGTAGTCCTGGCTCAGCAAGATGTAGGCCCGCCAGTTGGCGGAGTCGAAGCCCCAGTGGCAGGTCCGGTTCTCCAGGGCCTTGTGCGAGTGCACCACGAACTTGTGCGGCGGGTACATGAGGCGGCAGTCGAGGCACTGGATGCAGGCGGCGCTCGGGCTGCTGTAGAGCTCGGGCACCAGCAGCCCCTTGCACTTGCCGAAGCACTCGTGGTACACGCGCACGCTGCGCTCGCGCAGCTCCAGGCCCAGCGCCAGGCCGGCGGCCAGCTCCTTCTTGCAGGGCGGCGGGTAGGCGCCGCCGTAGAGCAGCGCGTTGCACAGGCGCTCCGCGTCCGTCTTGGTGATGAGCCCGCACGAGGGCGCCGAGAAGGGCAGGATGCCCATGACTTTGAGGATCTCCAGCTGGTCGGCCGTGCAGCGCGAGCAGTAGATGTGCAGCTCGTCGCACACCGAGTTGATCTGCTGCAGCGAGAAGTCGCGCAGCACCGAGTTGAGGATCTGCGGCAGGCACAGGCGCTTCTCGCCGCCCACCACGAAGCACGAGATGGTCTCGCCCTCCAGCACGGTCTCGCAGCGCTCGGTGGAGCGGTCGGACGGCATGAAGAAGGGCCCGGGCAGCACGGGCGGCGGCGGCTGGATGGCGGGCAGGTGCAGCACGGGCGGCGGCTCGGCGGCCGCGGGGACCGGCGCCGGCACCGCGGCCGCGCCCGCTTCCTTGGCGCCCTCCTTCTTGTAGGCCTCCTGCGCCCAGCGCGCCGAGAAGGCGGCCGGGCCGCCCAGCGAGCTCATGGAGCTCAGGTGGAACTGCTCCAGCGTCTTCTGCAGCCCCGGGTGCGGCTGGAAGCCGCCGCGACCGCCCGCCGCCGCCTCCATGGTGCGCTCCGACTCCACGGGCCGCTCCCGATCCCGTGCGCCCGGGCCCCCGCGGCCTCCGCCGCCGCCCCGCGCGCCCCGGCGGCGGCCCCGGCCCCGGCCCCGGCCACCCCCCGCCGCCGGCTCCCGGACGATCACGGCCGCGGCCTCGCCCGGGGGCGCGAAGGGGAAGGCGGGCGGGGCGAAGGGGTCCCGCCGCTGGAGCCCGCCGCCGCCCGGGCCCGGCGCCACATCCACGCGCCCCGCGCCGCGCCCGCCGCCTGGGCCCCCCGCGCGCCCCCCGCGCGCCCCCCGGGCCCTAGGCGCGGGGCATGCCCCTGCGCGCGCCGCCAACGCCAACGCCAACGCTCGCGGGCCCGGGGCACGCGGGGGGCGCGCGGGCAGGTGCCGGCGCCGCGAGGAGCGAATCGCCGCGGTGGCCGAGGCCGAGGGGCCCGGGAGGAGCGGGGGCGCGGGCGCGGGGCCCGCCGGGCCGTCCTCGCGCGGCGCGCCGCCGCCGCCCCGCTCCTCCCACCGCGCGACGCCCGCCCGGCTCGTCCCGGCGGCGCTGGCCGGCCGCGTCGCGCCCGCCGCCGGCCGCCCCGGCCCGGCCCTGCCCGCGCCCACCCCGCCGCCCGCGCCGGCTCCGCGGCCCGCCCGTCCGCCCCCCGCGAGCGCGGCTTCCGGGGCGGCGGAGCGCCTGTGAGGCGGCCCTCAAAGCACGGCGGCGGCGGCGGCGGCGGTGGCGGTGGTGGTGGCGGCGGCGGCGGCGGCGGCGCGAGAAACGGCGTACATCCTCCCGGCGGCTGGCTCCGGCTCGGACTGAGCGCCGGGCGCTGAGCTCACGCCGCCGCCCCGCCCCGCGCCCCGCCCCGCGCCGCGCCGCAGCCCCGCCCCGCGCGCCGTCTGGGCCGCGCGTCCACCTCAGCCGAGCGTCAGCCAGGAATGCGACCGCCCCAAGGCCGGCTCTTCCAGGAACGCGCGCTCCCCCGCCCGCGCCAGTGCCGCTCGGCCGCGCTCGGCCACGCTCGGGCTAGTCCGCCTGACACTCGGCCCCGTCCGCCCAGGACTCGTCCCTGCTCGGCTCCTTTCGGCTCCGCCCACCTGGGACTCGGCCCCGCTCGGCTCCTCTCGGCTCCGCCCACCTGGGACTCGGCCCCGCTCGGCTCCTCTAGGCTCCGCCCACCTGGGACTCGGCTCCTCTCGGCTCCGCTTGGCCCCGCCCTCCGGAAGGCGGCTCGGCGGGGGCAGGGGTGGCGGCAGCGGCGCCGGGGGAGGGGGGGCCCTTTCCGGCCGAGGCCGCTTCCTGCGCGGCTGGGAGGGCTCCGGTCCCGCCGCCGACGCCGGGGCCCTGGAACCCACACGCGGCCCCGCCACAACCACAAACCAGCGGGGAAGCGGGCGGGACGGGGCCGTGCGGCCCCACCGCACAACCAAGCTCCCCACAAGCGGCGGGGACGCCGCGAACACGGCCGGGGCCCCCACACGACGGGACGCCACGCCGTGGGACCCACGGTCCGACATCGGACAGTACGCACGGGACAGCGAGGGTCCCTGACACATTAGGGTAGAGACACCCGAGACCCGGCAAGGACAGGCACCGTTCAGCGGGTCCCAGGCCCCCGCTCCCCTCACACACACACACCCAGGGAGGTTGACCGAGCAGCAAGCACCCACCACCTCGTGACCTGTACCCTGGTCGCCCCCACGGCCAGCAGCGTGGCCTCCCAGCTGTCCCCGTGCAGGACCGCGGGCTCCAGGGGCCGGGGCGGCGCTGGGACGGGTGGCCCTGCACCCAGGGCGTTGTGCCAGGTGCTGGCTAGGGTGGGCCCTCGGGAATGGGGACCCTGCGTGCCCCTTGCCCTGCAGCCCCCAGGACGTGGCCTCTCCCCCACGCTGGCCCTATCCTGGGGGAGACAGAACGCACTTGATGGCCGAGGACAGGCGGGCGGGGTGGGGACCTGAAGTGGGGAGCAGTCCTGGCTGTTTTCAACCTGAGTGAGGACAGGACAGTCCAGCTGAGCTGGGTGGTAGCACCCTCTTCTCTCCACACAACGAGGGCACCCACCCACACCAGCCGGGGCATGGAGGGGCCCGGGGACCACACCCACTTCAGCTTGGGTGGCCTTCAGGGTGTGGCACTGGAGCAGAGGCCGGCACTGACCCCCAAACCAGTGCTGCTGGGGGCAGTGCCTGCCCAGGGCGCTGACCAGGCACCTCTGAGACCTTGAGGTGCAGGCAGGTTTCTGGAGAGGCAGGGAGCTCCGGTGGGTGGGCGGGTGACCACACACCTTCCTGGCTGCAGATCCAGGCGGGCATCCGGGGCCCCGCTGGGGTTTGAGGTTCGGGGTGCAGTGCCCCATGTTTGAGAACCAGACGGCTCCCCAGCATGGACGTGAACCCCCCATCCCTGCCCCGCCCTGCCCGTTGAGCATTGACCTAGGAACAGGAGGTCACGGTTGCGTTCCCTGTCAGGGCCCGTGCCCGGGTTGCGGGCTCCATCCCTCGGGGAGGAGGCAGGCGTGCAGGAGGCAGCCGATCCGTGATGTTTCTCTCTCCCCATCCTCTCCCTTCCCCTCTCTCTCTCAAAAAATAAAAACGTTGTAAAATAATAAAAACATTGTAAAATAATAACAGTAAATAAAAGCCCAAGAAAAAAGGGACTTTTCAGAAAGCACTCTCTCGGCTCGCGCTTGGACCAAGAGCACTTGTATTGCCCCTGAGCGCAGCAGTCCCTCCCCCGTGGACGGGACCCCGGGGCCGCAGGCCACGCGCAGCTAGAAGAGGGTGGTCTGCATGGAGGCTGGGCAGGAAGGGCTCCGGCCGAGCGAGGACTTCCTCCTGCCCTCTGAACCGCTGGGCACTCCCCACGCCGCCGTGGGCCGTGCTGGCTCCTGCTCCCCTTCCCTCCGGCTTGGCAGGGCTCGGCTGAGGGGCCGCAGGAAGAGGCAGTTGAGTGCCAACACTGTCCCCCAGCCGCAGGGTCCAGAGTGAAGCCAGCGGTACATCCTGTGAGGGGGTGGTAGGGAGAGGTGTGAAGGGCCCTAAGATGCAGGACAGGGTTGCGGGGGAGCATGGCTGCTCTCAAAACCTGCTCCCTGTGGGGTGGAGGCTCCTCCCAAAAGGTGTGGAAGTTTCTGGAGCAGCCAAGCCCTCCCAGCCAGCCAGGACCAGGACCGTGTGTCTGCACGGGGCTGACCAGGCCCTGTGTGCCCTGAGCCAGCAGTCCACTCCTCCCGTGATCTCAGGACCACGAACCGGGCACCATCCCGGCAGGTGGAGGGTCAGGGCCCAGGCACAGCCACGGGAGACCCTTGCCTAGCAGATGGGTGTGGGCAGCTGGTCATGCCATGTCCACTCACTCGGCAGCTCAGCCCCTGCAGGTATGGAGCCGGGGTCTGGGGCCAACCAGCTTCTCTCCATCTCCTCCTGGGAGACAGCACAGGATGGACGGCGCTGCAGGGATGGAGAGGGTCCTGCAGGCCTGAGGGGCTTAGGGGCTGAGAGATGAGGGTGCGGCCACGATCGGGGCCTCTGGCCTGGGGAGGAGCTCAAAGTCCCAGCTAGAGAAACGAGCTGAGAGGCTCTCGGAGGGTCCCGCATGGACAGCTTGCCCTGGGCGGCAGCTCTGACCTCCGGGCTCCCAGCTGCCCCTGCTCCCTACACCTTGAGCAGCAGAGGGGACACTGGGTGCAGCCGGGCACAAACCCCCATTGTCCAGAACGCGCTAAGATGTTGTCTTCAGCTCAGCTGGCCTGGATCCATGGCTGAGTGTTGACCTATGAACCAGGAGGTCAGGGTTCGATTCCCGGTCGGGGCAGAGGCCCAGGTTATGGGCTCCATCCCCAGTGTGGGGCGTGCAGGAGGCAGCCGATCCATGATTCTCTCTCCTCATTGGTGTTTCTCTCTCTCCCTCTCCCTTCCTCTCTGAAATCAATAAAAACATAACTTTTAAAAAAAGATGTTGTCTTAAAACTTTAAATCTGGGAAAAATGTTCCTGAGTAACATGACCTGAACAGCTTAGAAAAGGCTTTGGTCTGCATTTGCTTCTA